>JABUOV010000258.1:0-58573 GCA_025617405.1 Perca schrenkii
GGTAGTTGTCCACAGCACAATGCCTTATTAGATACATGTATTATCATCTTGCAACACCATGGACTCAAACTCAGAACCTTTGAGGCAAAAGGAAGGTTCTGATCTCATGCTACGTTTACACATAGCCGGCTTTTTTCATAAACGGACATTTCAACCTCTCCGTTTTCAGAAATAACTAGGGATGAGCGAGTACAGCATTATCTGTATCTGTTTACCATATGAATTATCTGTATCTGTATCCGGACTGGGCGGGGCCTAACCCGGAAGTGGGCGGGATTTAACCCGGAAGTGGGTCGGGTTGTCTTGAAATGGGCAGGGCTTTATTTTAAGCATGCAATTGAAATGGGTAGATCAGAAATTGTTATATTTATTGCAGAATAGAAAACTATTTACATGACAGCATCTGCACTTAGCTTCAGATCAATGGTTTTGATGACGATAACAAATGAACTATATACAGAACAAGTTTTGCAACAATGAATACAACACATGCGGTTGCAATTATGAAGTAAAATGTAATGAACAAGAGTTTTCTTACTCTTACTTTCTTTCTTTTTTTAACTTTAAATTTTTTCATGATCAGTGTGATTTTTTTTTTTGTTTTGGTTCTTTTTTATTTTTTTTATTACCACACCAGTTATGTGTGAGTGTGTGAGTGAGTAACAGAGAGACAGAGAGAGAGAGGGGCGGGGGGACTGTGTGTTTTATACATAGACAGTATATAATGGACCAATAGACCCCGTTGCTCTGGACGGAGACCAGTGAAGGCTATTAGAAGCACTTTTCCGGTGATCTCTTCCCTTACTGCGCAGCCTCCAACTGACAGAGACAACGTAAATGTGACGTGAGCAACGTGTCTGAAAGTGTTCTGGTAGCTGTGCCAAGAGAAATCTCAATCATTCCCAATCTTACAGAGACGGAGAGTGTAGGTATATGTAAGGAGATAACATAAGCACAGGCTAATTATTGCTAACTAACATGCTAGTTAACATTCGTAATTAAACCTAAACAGCTAATGTAAGTCGAAACTGCCTGCGAGCTTCTCCTGTACTATACGGTAATTCCTCCACTGTGCGACAGTAAGTCACTTGGTTATGACACAATCATTAGCGTATTTTTACAAAAACGTTTGCTACGGAGCCATAACGTGAGGTACAAGGTAATGGAGGCTTTTATACATTGTCGTGTTTCTTTATAACTAAACAACGGACAAATAGAGTCTTTAAACGCTTCAGATGTAAAGTTATTCGCAGTCAAGTGACGGAAAAATAAAATGGCGGTCAGTGGAATGCTAACAAGAGGTGATCTCTTCGTAGCAACAAAATGGCGCCATCGGAGGTTCGCGTTCTGAGGCGAAGCTTACCCCCTTGGTTTTATACCACCTACTTCCTTTATTTTTTTAAAGAAATACAGCAAGAAAGTGTCAGACACATAGACAGTATATAGGTCAGACACTCAGTGCGTGAAGTAAAAAAAACTGGTTAGAGCCAGCTAACGGTTTAAAAAAAAAAAAAAATCTGCGACAGGCAGAGACGTAACGCGAGTCGCATTCTAAGCACCACGGCTGAACAAACCCCACGTTTACCAGAACTCTAATGGTTTATAAGTAACTACAAACCGAAGTAAAAAACAAACCTGAAGCTGAAGAAACCCTAACGTTAACGGAAAAGACCCGCGAACCTGAGTGACTGCGGGAGAGACAGAGAGAGCTGTTCTCTTCTCAGTGTTCTGTGAGTGAGCAGAGCGGAGCGGGACACAGCAACACAATACATCTGTATGTGTGTAGGGGAGGGGCGCTGTGTGACTAGCCAATCACAGAACGCAGACACAGTAAACTACCCAATGAGGATTTTTATTCAATCCGAGCACAGATATTGACTCGTATTACTCGCATAGACTGTTAATATTAGTGGACAGAGCATGTGTGACGTCACCCATTGGTTTGTGGAGAGCTGATATGAGTCGTCGAGTTTGTGTTTATGGGCGCAGCCAAAGAACTTCGCAGCCATCGTGGTTGCGGATGTGACGTTTTTAGACGAGAAGGAGGAGTGAAGGAGGAGCCGTAGACAGTTGGGCGGTATCTGACTGTATTTTTTTTTTTTTTGAGTTAGCAACGCTGTTTACACCCTTCGTTACGTTACACACGTTCACTGGCAATCTGGATGCAACTTCTGCTGAAAGCTAGCATACATAATTCAAGATTTAGCTTTGCTAGGTTTTAAATATATTGTTGTCCCATAGTCATATAAGAGGAGTCACATTGTAAAGTAAATGTATCTGATGTTACCATGTAAATGGTCTGTAACGTTAGCTAGCCATTATGGTAAAACATGCTAACGTTAATTTTCTACAAATTGAAGTTTAGCTACGTTTTCCTAATTTAAACGTAGTGTCAGCGAAATGCAAAACGGTGATTGTCAATGCTTATCATTATCTAACGCTAACTATTAGCAAATGTTTAACCAAGTGTCTTAGAACGTCAGTCTGACCAGATTTCCGGGAGCTGAAACCGGGACACTTTGCGTGTGACCGTAGTGCTTGCGTGAACATGTGCCAGCCCAGGTCAGACATAGACACAGACAGTAGCTTCATTATTTTGATCATAGGCTCCTCATCTAATAAGTGTTTTTTGCTGGTGAAATTAACAAAATTGCAGCAAGAGCCTTTTTCCGTTTAGTGTGAGATTTATGATGAGACTTTTCTAAAAAATATTTTTTGTGTTATTTATTCCAATAACACCAATAGAATTAAAATGATTTATTGAAAATTTTGAGCATTAAACACTTTATTTCCTGCATTCTGGTGAATTTGTATGCACCTATTTCTACCTTTTTCTGAATCAATGTATGCTGCAAATATCTTTATGTAAAGACAAACATAGATTACAATCCAAATATAAAAACATAATGGAATATATTCAAGTAAGGCTCTCAGGCATTCTGTATTGCTTTCAACTATTTATTCTCCTTTTCTTTCCTTTTCTAATTATATCTGAGTCAGCACACATGTAGCCTAGCATAATACTCCTCCCTCCTGTTTTGCGTCTGTTGTTGTTAATGTATTATGTAATTTTATATACTGTAATATTTCAGATGTGTTTCATCAATGTCCAAAACTTTGTGCACATTCAAAATACAGTATATCTGTGTTCTCTGTGATTTGGAGGAGTCATGATTTTGAGAAAAATAAAGTTATAATAGGCTATTACAAGAATAAAGTCCCTATATTTCAGAAAATAATCTATGGGCTACCTGCACCATTAGTCTGCTGTGCATTACGTGATTGCTCTACTGATACGGTAGATCTCAGACCTTCTACCAGACAAAGAGTTTGGCTATAGAAGTGGCTGTACCATAGGGTTGTACACTGCTCTACATCGGAGGTGGAAAACTGAATCTGCTGCAGAAATACACGGAGCACAAATACAACACATCTGCCGCAGCATGTCCACAGCTGAGCGCGTCCATTATAACCTGAAGCTGCGCTGCAAACAGGTCTGATTCAGAGCTCCGTGTTTGTGTTGATGGCAGCAATGCATTACACTGATTTGGCTATGATGACTCCTCCGAAAACTTTACCCGACTTTCACAGCTTTCCTCACGTAGAGACGGTTGCTAGGTGATAGCAACAAATACAGCATGGTCGGACCCGGACCCCGCACGTAGCTGCCCGTTCTATTCGCCTCGGAAAAATAAACTGGACAAAGTTAGCTACATTCGGGGCTACACTCAAAACATTCGGGGCTGAAGACACGGCAAAATCGGCTCACGCCGCTCCTGGTGTAAACCGGGACACTTTAGCGTCCCGACAGACTTTTGTCGGGACTCGGGACATTAACTTCAAAATCGGGACTGTCCCGGTCAAACCGGGACGTCTGGTCACCCTAGGCTAACTGTAATAACCATAAAGCACCGATAAAGTCTTGCTACTGTTAGCAAGTATCATCAGTCTATGGTTGGTGCATTTAGCCTTTACATGCTTTTAAGAGCTAACGTTAGCAGAAATAAGATAATTTAACTGAGTTAAAGTTACACTAAAGACCAATACACTGTTGTTAATTCATCTGTATTCTCCTAGATAATTAATGAAGTACAGTTACATGCTAGTGTGCATATATATTTAACTATGAGGGGCTCAAATGGAAATTGATGACTCTTTTACTTTCTTTCAGAAATAGGAGTGTGGAGAGCCACGATGGCATGTGCACCCAACCCAATTCCTCAGAATTAAGTAATAGTTACTTTTCTTTTTCCACTGTGCATTACAGACAACCAACAGACTGTCACACTATGCTCACTGTAATCGTAAAGGCAGCTTTTATTTCTTTACCCAGGCATTTGGACTTGACTGAACAGTGCTGCACAAGTGTATGTTAAGCTATATTTTTATATTGTGGTTTGTAATGTCAAACATTTCTACTGTAATTAACAATGTGGCACTAGTGATTCAACTACCTCTTTGTATTATGCAAAATTCACTTGTGACAGTGAAGTTTGCCTTTACCTTGACCCACAGCAGTGATTTATGTGTGGAATTTACACTGGATTGTAAAAGGTGAACTACATTATTTAATTCATCACTTTAAACATAATGTTAAAATGTTATTGCCAGTGTTTGTGGTTTATGTAGTTTTTGAAGTTAATGCCCATTTCAATGTGAAAGAAAGGTCTTTCTAAAGCTACATTTGTTGTTTTTCTGAAGTAACTATAGGAACATACAGTATTGTAGTCATACAAGACATTGGTAATTTGATAGAATTTATAATTGATTAAAAGTGTCTATTTGGGCTTTAATCAACATAAATGATTTCTTAAATGTTACCATACTTACTTGAATGTTGACAAAGGATCAGCAAAATGTAGTTTGTGCTTTTGTGTGTCTTTATGTACTTGTCAATTTTAATCACCATGAAAACACTTCACCAAAATCCTTTTAGATTAATTTATATATTTGAATATATTTTAAATACGTAGTCAAGTGTTTAGTAGGTAATTGAAAATGCACTAGGTGCTGTTTAATCTGTGTAGGGTTATTGTAAATTCATTATAACAAAAGTATGATCACAAATTGCAAAGAAAAAATAAACAACTTATTCAATGTAATAATTAAATCAATGTACCTTATATTTACTGCACTGACATTTTTAAAGTATGAAAACTAAAAACCATACAAGGACATGCAATGTCAATATCTAATTCTAACAGTTTAATCCTATACATAAAATATCTCAATTATATGCCTTATACATATTTCTAAAGTGCTAACTTTTAGGTTTGAATGGTGAACAGAACGCAGAGCCAGGAGTGTGAATTAACAGGTTTTATTTAAAGTATGGAGTTCAGGTTTCTGAAGGGGGAAAAGCACGTCAAAGTTTCCAGGATGGAGAACGGGTCGGTGGTTTCTGGGAAGGAGCGGGTCCGTCAGAGGAAGACAGCAGGCCGGCTAGTGGTGGGGGGTCCAGTGGTGGTGGCGGTCTGCTCCGGTGGATGGCAGGAGTGAAGCGGTGGCAGGAGTGAAGCGTGGCAGGAGTGAAGCGGTAGCAGGAGTCAGGTTCCAATGGCAGCTGAGGCACAAGAGAAAGGATAAGGACAGGCAAATGTTTGTAATAGACAAACATGTAGTTAAGGCATGGTAGATCACAATGAATTATATTAATATATGCGCTTGTACATGAATCTATGCTTCAGTTGAGGACATGCAGTATTAAGTAAACATACTGCTACATGTCAAATTTATCTTAGACAATGTGTATTGTACGCAACACTTTTTTAATGATATGTACATTTTGGTAATAAACAGCACTTGTAAATATAGATTGTAACATGTATGTGACTCATCTTAAAACAGACTAATGTGCTGACAGAAGGTCTTCAAATAGATTAGCAGACACAACTACAGTAAGTGGAAGAAAGACATCAGTGTAACAGCATCAACGCATATTCTGGCCCACTGCCCCGCCCGGAGACCTCCGTCTCCGAGTCTACGCGTTCCCCCCGCGGCTTTGTCCGAGGGTGAGGGTGACGGCGATGCTGTGTGGGTGACGGCGATGCTGTGTGGGTGACGGTGATGCTGTGTGGGTGACGGTGATGCTGTGTGGGTGCCCCGCGGCGGGGATGATATTATGTGCCTGTCCTTCGGGCACCTCCGGGTAACGTTGCCCAACTCTCGGGCAGGAACATATATTTCAGTGTATTCAAGTAAAAGCAGTCTCTGCTTGTCCTGTGCGAATGCGCCACACAAAACTCAGATGTGAGGGGGTAATTGCTAAATCACACGCAGTCCCAAAATTATTCTAATCCCGTGCGAATATAGGGTTTAATATGACTTTGCACCATATCATTAAGTATATCAGGCTTTGATTTTAAGCTAACATTAGCTAGCATTACATGTAATGGTAGTGTTAGCTTGCGGGTTAGGGAGGCATGCGCATCGATTAGCAATAACACCAGATATGGTTAAAAATAGATCACCGGCGAGACCGTTGTGCATACCTACTGTATACGACTATAACGTTAAATATATGAATCCGTTTATACTCTGCATAATGTTAGCCCGCTAGCTTGGTTAGCAAGGTGCAATCTAGCTAGCTAGCAAACTGGTATTAATTGGGATGCTAACGTTCGCTAACGAAAAACAGTATTTCAAAATTTTTTAACGTTACTTACCAGAAAAACGGAACTGCCGAGTCCTTTGAGTGTCTTGTCGTCCAACCGAACGCTGAACAAGACATTATTAGGCAACCAAAGCACAGTCACTACGAAGAAAGCTGGTCAAACTCCAAAATGAAGTTGACGTGCCTTGGATAAGCTTTGCTAAACCTCTTGTCATGATTGACAGGCCGCGAACTGTCAATCACATCATAGCCACGCCCTAAAACACCCTCTGCTTTATCGCCGATTTTAAAATCAACGAGACCATAATTCAAAAAATGAACATCATTCTGTGTTGCAGAAGACTTAAAACTAGCGATTGAGGCCATGAACTCATTATGAAGAGGTTTACTGAGGTAATAAATCAATTGAGAAGTGGGTCACTTTCTCATAGACTTCTACAGAAACAGACCTCCTTTTGCAACCGCACGTGTCGCCCCCTGCTGGAATTCAGATAGAATGCAGGTTTAAGGCACTTCCGCATTTGCAGCACTTTGTGAAACCGGATGGACTGTCCACTAATATTTACAGTCTATGATTACTCGTATAATACTCGTACTCGGCAAAAGTGCTTTATCCGTACCGGATACTCGTTTCAGCCGAGTATCCGGCTCAACTCTAGAAATAACATCGTGCACAGCTGTCAGTTTTCAGAAAAGTGTTTGTTTACCAAGGGCGTAAATCTGATCTAACAGTAGGGGGGGACAATAAACATAAAATTTCTGAAGAGCAATTTTTGAAGGGGACACAAATAATACAGCCACAATTATACTCCTAGAAGACATGCGTACACTGAGGAAAGCCTTAATACTATCATTAGTGTAGCATGGAGACCGTACCATTATCCTTCTTTTCAGTGTTTCTCGTGATTCAATAAAAAAGATCTTCCACATAAATATTAGGTTATGTCTGGGACAGAGGATATATACTTAACTGATCAGCCACTTAATTTCATATTGAGCAAAAAACAACTTTAGATCTCCAAAATTAACCCTAATATAAGTTCACACATATTATGTAAGGCTTATCGCCGTGGTAACGTTAGTTGTAGTGGGTGCATTTCTATCCAACAAGCTAGGTAACGTTACACTATATTACACTAACATAGTGAACTTTTTTGTCATGACTAATTCATTAATTATTCAGCATCATTTCTATATGAGAAAAGAAAAACTTAATCTGATGTTTAATGTGAATAAGACAGCTTTGAACCGTCTACTTACTACATGCCTGTCACTACCGATGTGACTGTCACCGTGAGTGTAGCGCAGATCATAAAGCATGCAGTGGACCAAACCACTCTGAGGCAAGGGAGGGGGGACTCAAAATGTTTCTAAACTTAAAAAGCACTTTTTGGGGTTTTTATTGTTTTACTGTTTACACAGATATTTATGTGTACATCATTATGTTATTTACAATACTCAGCATTGTTTTAATGATATTTCTAGGGGGGGACAACCCTTAGATGGGGGGGTCGTGACCCCCCCGACCCCCTGGGATTTACGCCCTTGTTGTTTACATGTACCCGTGTATATATGCTGCCAATGCCGTCAAGAGAACTCTTCAAGAACACCAAATCCCAGAATGCACTTGCTTTGCTGCTTTAGCGTCTACTCCCAAGCCACGCCTACCGTTTACAGACAGACAAACAATGAGACAGTCAACTCAACTCAAGTGTGTTTTATTGTCATTTCAACCATATACACGAAACGTTTCACCGTGGCTCAAGTGGTTACACAATTAAAATATATAAAAACGACATTACATAAAAACGACATACGAAACCGGCTACATTTAGTGCACACACATTATATGCTCCGTAAAGTTCAGCTAACACATAGCTACTAGCATTAGCGCTTGGTGGGCTATAAACACTGAGTATAAACACAGCCGTAAATTTGTGTGGAACGTAGAATGGTCGGCATTTAACAGTCAAACTCCACCAGCAGTTAGCAGATAGTTGGATACAAGCACCCCATTTCTGCACCAGTCCGTGTTAACACAGCCCACCTCCACTAGTCTTACCCGGCAACAGAGCAGCAGGCCTGGTAGCTGGATAGTCTGGTACACTGTTGTTCAGCAATGTCTCCACAACAACAAAAACACAGCAGTCTCTGAACTCGCGTTGGGAGTTTCGTTGAAGTTGGATGTAGTCCACTTTGTTCTCTATTGAGCGGACACTTGTAAGCAGGATTGATGGATCAGGTGGCCGGCTAGCGTTAGCTTTCCACCGGCACACTCGTTCAACGTTCCCCGCTGATGATGTCCCTTTACCGGCCAGAGGCATCGAGCAACACTGCTGGTCTCCATAGCAGGCGGGCGAAGCTGTGTCGAGTATTCCGTCTGTAATAAAGTGTCTTGCATATTCTCCGATCTGTACCACGTGTGCGGTAGTTTGAATGCACATAATTGTTGTTCTAAAATCTCCTTTGGGATGAATAAATCTATCTATCTAAAAGTTTTCTGCTGAGAAGCCAGAAGCGAAGATTCAAGATGGCTGATGCTCGTTTTGGTTCGGGAATCTTCGGAGAAAGACGACAGTCCAACCCCCTATGGGCTGGTTGAAAACATGCGGAAGTAGTTCCTACTACTGGCTGTAGTCCATTGCCTCTGGGCAAAAAATCTTCCGATGACGCAAAAATTGTCGTTTTACGTCAGATTTTTTCCCAAAATACGGAGATCTCTCGTCTCAGCGGGACATGAGGGAGGGAAGCACGGTCATTAAAAAATACTACCGTGTTTCTACTGATACAAAGCTTAATGCTAAATCTGTGAAGTATCCCTTTAAGGCTTCCCCAATGTTCTTTTCCTAAACTCAACGGTTTGTTTTCCTAAGCATGTGACGTTGGTCACCGTCGTGTTTTTGTCGTTTTTTTGTGTTGTGTTTGTTTTCGTGTGTCTCGCGATAACACGCCACATGGTGTGTATGTTTATATCCGCTGTATACAGCGTAGACTTACACGTGGGTAGCTCAAAATGCGTACAGATAACACGCCATTTGGCTTTAGGAAAGTGGCGTGTATGTTTACGCAAAGTCATGATGCCATGTTGAGTGTGAGGAGTTACAACAGTAACATGCTGCTCCACCACTGATGCTCCAGTATTCATATCTAATAATGTCACAGGAGACATTATGGCTTTTACTGCACTGCTTTGAGTACATTTTACTGATAATACTTCTGTACTTTTACTTAAGCACTGCAGACATTTGAATGCTGGACTTTAACTTGTAATGTTTTTTCATTGTTGTACTTTTACTTAAAGGAGAACTCTTTACGTTAATCTTGATTGCTACATGTGTATGAGTACTGTCGATAGCAAAAAAATTAGCCGAATCGGTGCTAGCAACACGGAGCTGCTGCAGCTAATGCCAAAGAGCTCCCACTCAGCTAAAACTGCAGTTATGGGGGCATAAGATAAAGAGTGCTTTTGTGCCTCTTAACAGACACAAAATGCAATTAAAATGTCTGTGCAACATGAACAGGGACCTTACATGACAACAAGATGCATTTAGCAACTTAGCCATTGTTTAAATTCACCTACCCTCTTAACTGCTAGCTGCCGTCTGGGATGAGTGAGTGTGTTCAGCCAGGCTCCAGTAATAATCATCACGCAGCAGTTCCATGTGTATTTGTAGCATATATATCCATTTTGTGTGCTGTCGTTGGTGAATATGACTCTCTTCAGTGGCAAATTGTGTGGTAGTTTCCTTAGCCAGGCTAGCAGCCCGGACCGGCATCCTTCTACTTCCTCCCCGCCTCCCTCGCCTGCTGAGGCCGACAACAATCCAACAAGCGCCCGCTGGTCTGGTGGAGATCTTCCAGAAGACCGCTCAAGCCTTCGCGGCGAAAAATTGTATTTTATTTCACCCTCACAAATAGGTAATTGGCACTGTAGTGGTTATGACCATATTAGTGACTATGTAACTACATGGAAACAGACCAAATTATGTTTATGCCATGTACAGTAAAATAGTGTTTTAGACTGCTAGCTGTAGTCTCGCGCTGAAGTCACTAATATGGTCATAACCACTACAGTGCTCAATTACCTATTTGTGAGGGTGAAATAAAATACAATTTTTCGCCGCGAAGGCTTGAACGGTCTTCTGGAAGACCTCCACCAGTACACAAACACACAAAACATACAATGTTTTTAATCTTATCCTAGTTGGAATGTAGTAAAGGCATTTTACCTTTTTTCGTCTAAAGACGAGTGCATTGGATTTTTTTCTTGATGCTCACTAGATTTGTTAATGCCCTCCTACCAAAGAGCACCATCTGATTTTCACAAAGACGACAAGTTCCAACGAGCTCTCCAGTTCTTTGTGTTTTATACAAAACAGTGTGTACTTTTACTTGTAGCAGAGAGATTCTACACTGTGGTATTTCTACCCATACTTAAGTAAAGTATGAGTACTTCCTTCTCCACTGACAACCAGACCTCTTAAAAAAGAGAGGAACTTTTCTAAAACAGGGAGCAGCCTGCCTCTGCAGTTGTCTATCTCTGTCACTTGATCATTGAAGCACTGCATGCTTTCCTAACGATTTTTTTTTCTCCAAATGATATATTTTATAGTCAAATAGTGTTTTGCCAACAAGTCTTCCAAACCATACGACCATATCAATTGTTTGTTCCTACCCTCTATTACGACCCACGGGAGCGTTTTATGAATTAGCGCCCCTAGTGGTGGCAGGAAATATGTCCTCATATCTAAAATGGAAAATGTAACGGTTTTAAACACAACAAGGTTTAGGCACAACAACCACTTATTTAAGTATAGAAAAAAGATGGTGGTTTGGGTTCAAATCAGTCTTTACTTCCTCACTTTCTGAAGGTTACGCACGTGACGCTCTGATACTTCTTTACATTACTTCCTGCTTTGCTCCCGTCATAACTACTACAGCCACTAATGGGCACCGCCACTATAAACGTAACTATTAGTCGTAATTGCTGCTTGAACTAAAAAACTCTAGGAAAGTTTTTCGGGGGAGGACAGTCTCTGTTTAGTCTGTGTTGGACTCAGACAGCCTCTCCAACACAAACTAAACCAGATTTCTTTATACTGTTAGTGTGGGGATTGAACTGACGACCTCCCGGTCACAAGCGCGCTTCTCTAACCTATAGGCCACCACTGCCCATTTAATTATTGTCCTTAATCTTCATGATCAATAGAGTATATATCTGCTTCCATGGGTTAGTTAGTGTTATTGTGTGACTTTGGTGTTTTTATGAGGATGAGATCGGATTCACTATATACATAAACGCATTATGTATGTCACGGCCTTCTGCAGCAAATAGAGATTCTCAGGTGTGAAAGATCACATATTTGTTTGTTGTTTGAGAGGCTGTTCTTCAAATTATTATTGAAAGGTTTGTAACACCCATTTGTCTCTTCTGCTGTGTTGCATGCTGGAGGGAATAGTTTAAAGATGCAACAATCTGAGAAATTTAAAGCGGATATGGTCTGCTTAATTTACAGTATTTTGAACACCAGCAAACAGTGCATGATCTCAAGACCACTGCCCTCCCCCTGTTTTTGGCGATGTCAAGTTTAGCCCATTAACGCAACTACACATCTGGCTTAAGGGCTACTGCTGTACCAAAAACATTCCATACGTGGACAACTTCACTTCCTTCTACCACAGAACTGACCTCTTCAAACATGATTGCCTGAATCATACAGGATCTTGTCTTTCATCAGTGAACATGTGATGTGACTATTTGTGACCCTCTGCATTACACCAACATAATCACCGGGAGAAGAGTTAAACTCTGAGTTTGTCTGTGTTGGCTCTGTTCATTTCCTACAGCATTCTCTTTGTAAAAGATCTCCCAACTTATCCAGGGAGGTAAAAATCCTGCAATGGGAATTCAAACGTCTGCTGTTATTTTGGTGAAAGTAACTCAAAAGTAATGCAAAAGTAGTGTAAATCTGGTGGGGCTTACCTCTACGCACAGTCTCGGTTCTGGAACCATACTCCTGGATAGGGGTTGGACTCTTTTCTTCTCCGGAGTTGCCCAGGGTGTGAGGCGCCGGGCGGGTGTGGGGATACTCACAAGCCCCCGGCTGAGCGCCGCTACGTTGGAGTTTACCCCGGTGGACGACAGGGTCGCCTCCCTACGCCTGCGGGTGGTGGGGGGGAAAACTCTGACTGTTGTTTGTGCATATGCACCAAACAGGAGTTCGGAGTATTCGGCCTTCTTGGAGACCTTGAGTGGAGTCCTGCATGGGGCTCCAGTGGGGGACTCCATTGTTCTGCTGGGGGACTTCAACGCACACGTGGGCAATGATGGAGACACCTGGAGAGGCGTGATTGGGAGGAACGGCCTCCCTGATCTAAACCAGAGTGGTTGTTTGTTGTTGGACTTCTGTGCTAGTCATGGATTGTCTATAACGAACACCATGTTCGAACATAGGGATGCTCATAAGTGTACTTGGTACTAGAGCATCCTAGGCCGAAGGTCAATGATCGATTTTATAATCATTTCATCTGATCTGAGGCCGTATGTTTTGGACACTCGGGTGAAGAGAGGGGCGGAGCTGTCAAACGATCACCATCTGGTGGTGAGTTGGGTCAGGGGGTGGGGGAAGACTCTGGACAGACCTGGTAAGCCCAAACGGGTAGTGCGGGTAAATTGGGAACGTCTGGAGGAGGCCCCTGTCCGACAGACTTTCAACTCACACCTCCGGCGGAGCTTTTCGTGTATCCCTGTGGAGGCTGGGGGCATTGAACCCGAGTGGACAATGTTCAAAGTTTCCATTGCTGAAGCTGCGGCGAGGAGCTGTGGTCTTAGGGTCTTAGGTGCCTCAAGGGGCAGTAACCCACGAACGCCATGGTGGACACCGGTGGTCAGGGAAGCCGTCCGACTGAAGAAGGAGTCTTTCCGGGCTATGTTATCCCAGAGGACTCCGGAGGCAGTTGCAGGGTACCGAAGGGCCCGAAGGGCTGCAGCCTCTGCCATGAAAGAGGCAAAGCAGCGGGTGTGGGAGAAGTTTGGAGAAGACATGGAGAAGGACTTTCGGTCGGCACCAAAGTGCTTCTGGAAAACTGTTCGCCACCTCAGGAGGGGGAAGCGGGTAACCATCCAAGCTGTGTACAGTAAGGATGGGACACTGTTGACCTCAACTGAGGAGGTATTAGGGTGGTGGAAGGAGCACTTTGAGGAACTCCTGAATCCGACTAATACGCCCTCTATGTTAGAGGCAGAGCTGGAGGATGACGGGGGATTGTCGTCGATTTCCCAGGCGGAAGTCACTGATGTAGTCAAACAACTCCACAGTGGCAAAGCCCCGGGGATTGATGAGATCCGTCCAGAAATGCTCAAGGCTCTGGGTGTGGATGGGCTGTCCTGCTTGACACGTCTCTTCAACATTGCGTGGAAGTCTGGAACAGTGCCAAAGGAGTGGCAGCCTGGGGTGGTGGTTCCCCTTTTTAAAAAGGGGGACCAGAGGGTGTGTGCCAATTAAAGGGGTATCACACTTCTCAGCCTCCCTGGTAAAGTCTACTCCAAGGTGCTGGAAAGGAGGGTTCGGCCGATAGTCGAACCTCGGGTTAAAGAGGAACAATGCGGATTCCGTCCTGGTCGTGGAACAACGGACCAGCTCTTCACTCTCGCAAGGATCCTGGAGGGAGCCTGGGAGTATGCCCAACCAGTCTACATGTGTTTTGTGGATCTGGAGAAGGCGTATGACCGGGTCCCCCGGGAAATACTGTGGGAGGTGCTGCAGGAGTATGGGGTGAGGGGGTCTCTTCTCAGGGCCATCCAATCTCTGTACGACCAAAGTGAGAGCTGTGTCCGGGTTCTCGGCAGTAAGTCGGACTCGTTTCAGGTGAGGGTTGGCCTCCGCCAGGGCTGCGCTTTGTCACCAATCCTGTTTGTAATATTTATGGACAGGATATCAAGGCGTAGTCAGGGTGGGGAGGGGTTGCAATTCGGTGGGCTGGGGATCTCATCGCTGCTCTTTGCAGATGATGTGGTCCTGATGGCATCATCGGCCTGCGACCTTCAGCACTCACTGGATCGGTTCGCAGCCGAGTGTGAAGCGGTTGGGATGAGGATCAGCACCTCTAAATCGGAGGCCATGGTTCTCAGCAGGAAACCGATGGAATGCCTTCTCCAGGTAGGGAATGAGTCCTTACCCCAAGTGAAGGAGTTCAAGTACCTTGGGGTTTTGTTCGCGAGTGAGGGGACAATGGAGCGGGAGATTGGTCGGAGAATCGGCGCAGCGGGTGCAGTATTACATTCAATCTATCGCACCGTTGTGACGAAAAGAGAGCTGAGCCAGAAGGCAAAGCTCTCGATCTACCGGTCAGTTTTCGTTCCTACCCTCACCTATGGTCATGAAGGCTGGGTCATGACCGAAAGAACGAGATCCAGGGTACAAGCGGCCGAAATGGGTTTCCTCAGGAGGGTGGCTGGCGTCTCCCTTAGAGATAGGGTGAGAAGCTCAGTCATCCGTGAGGAGCTCGGAGTAGAGCCGCTGCTCCTTTGCGTCGAAAGGAGCCAGTTGAGGTGGTTTGGGCATCTGGTAAGGATGCCCCCTGGGCGCCTCCAGGCACGTCAGGTGTTCCAGGCACATCCAGCTGGGAGGAGGCCTCGGGGAAGACCCAGGACTAGGTGGAGGGATTATATCTCCAACCTGGCCTGGGAACGCCTTGGGATCCCCCAGTCAGAGCTGGTTAATGTGGCTCGGGAAAGGGAAGTTTGGGGTCCCCTGCTGGAGCTGCTCCCCCCGCGACCCGACACCGGATAAGCGGAAGAAGATGGATGGATGGATGGATGGATAATTTATTACATTTTAGAAGTAACTTGCCCAACACTGGCTGCCAATAGATCTGCACAGACGTTGATTGGCTGGGCCTCAGTGGCTTGGACAAAAAAAGAATGTTAATATAATTGACTTAGCATCAGTGACGTCTCCCATTGGTTTGTGGACTTATGAAGCTCAGATTTTGCATCTTGCTATTTTGGAGCCAGAAATGACCATGTTGGGACAAGAGGGCGGAATTGGGAAGAATGACCCATCTCTGTTCATTTCCTACAGCATTCTCTTTGTAAAAGATCTCCCAACTTATCCAGGGAGGTAAAAATCCTGCAATGGGAATTCAAACATCTGCCGTTATTTTGGTTAAAGTAACTCAAAAGTAATGCAAAAGTAGTGTAAAGCATTACAATTCAGAAACAGTAATATTGTAGTAGCACTAATTACTCTCTTATAATTTATTACATTTTAGAAGTAACTTGCCAAACACTGGCTGCCAATAGATCTGCACAGACGTTGATTGGCTGGGCCTCAGTGACTTGGACAAAAAAAGAATGTTAATATAATTGACTTAGCATCAGTGACGTCTCCCATTGGTTTGTGGACTTATGAAGCTCAGATTTTGCATCTTGCTATTTTGGAGCCAGAAATGACCATGTTGGGACAAGAGGGCGGAATTGGGAAGAATGACCCATCTTAGCCACCATCGTGTATGGTTTCAATGGCGCTGCACTAAGCTAAACGCTAGAGAGGGAACGTCGCAGATTTTTTACCGGTTGATGATAAGTCATCCAGCAGACTTTTGCCGGTAGGTAAACATGGACCTCCATGCCGATTGGTGGTATTACTATGGAAAAAGTACGCAGGGTGATACTGATACTGGTAAGAGCAAATTACGTTTAACCATGTGTCCAGCTAATTTAAATAGCTGACATTACTGTATTGTGTGAACAGTAATCTTCATTTAACATTGTAAGGGTCATTTTCTTTTCCAGGTGGCAATTGTTTCACCAAAACAAGTTCCTTCCCGATACTATTTAGCAGAGCCACCAAAGCGTCTGTGATGCATCTGTGGTGTAGCTAGACCTTACTCCACAGTGCTGTGGAGATGAAGTTGGCAATATGAGACTACTGTTTTAGGAAGTTGAAACGTAATCTCTAGGACATTAATAGAACAAAGGAAAGGAAACAAGGGTAGAGAGTTAAAAAGGAGAGATTGGATAGAGAGACAGTGGGAGAAGCAGGGTTACAGAGAAAGTGATGCAGATGGTGGTGTGATGTGCAGAGTGAGGGAGGATGGGCATCAGAGTCAAACAGGGACTGAGTGCAGCATGGGTAAGTGCCCAAGACAAATTTCCTATGATGTGGGACAATAAAGTTAATCTTGAATCTTGATAAGACTTTCAAACAGATACAAGGTTGTGCCATGGGGGCCTGCTTCAGCCCATCATATGCAGGTCTGTTTCTGGAAAAAATGGGAAGAAGATTTTGTCTTAACCCTTGTATTGTCCTTCGTGTCTCGGGAACTTGTTTAGTTTATTCACTTTTTGTATTAGCCTCGCAGCCTCGTCCTTCGGGTCCCGGGGACCCTGGCTTATTGTGATTCTATGCATTTGCTACTAGGGTCCCAGGGACCCTCACTTATTCTATGTTATTCCATGTCACACGCTCACCTCGTCCTTCGGGTCCCCGGGACCCTGGCCTACTATTTGAATTCTTTGTGTGCAGCGTGCTCAGCAGCACCACGTTCCTGTTCCTCTTGGGCACGTAGGACACCAGAGTGACGTCAGGGCCTGGGTTGTAGAGGCGAGGCAGCCGCCGCACCCAGGCATCCCACACGTCTCGTATGGCCGCCAGTTTGTCCGAGGCTCGTCTGGCGCCTCTCGTCTCGTGGTCGTCGAATCGCAGCAGTTGCGAGAGCGCGTGGAATCGCTTGAACGACATTGTGGCGTGGAAAATGGCCCTGCCGCTCTCCTCGTGCCACAGGCTCTCCAGGGCCTTGTTTCGGGACCTGTACACGCCGGCGAGGAGCAGCAGCCCGAGGTAGCCGCGCAGCTCCTTGACGTCCGTCATTTTCCAGTCGTTGCCGCATTTCTTCAGGCCCTCGAGGTTCGTGCCGGTTACCACGATCTCTAGTATGCGCCGTATGTCGCGGACGCGTGTACGCGTACTCTGTGGGTCCTGGGCTCTGCGGAGCCTGTTCATCATCGTCGTCGTCTTGGTCATGTTGTTCTCGTTCGTCGTCTCGTTGTTGGTCCTCTTCCTCCTCTTCGTATTCAGCGCTGTAGCGGCGAGGTCGAGGGCGATGGGGATGATACGTCGTGGAGGATTTCTATTTCACGGTTTCTGGACACAAACCTTTCGCTCTCCTCCTCGTCCTGCTCGTCATCGTCTTCACCCTCTTTGTCTTCTTCTTCTCCCCTTTGCCGTCCACCCTCTTGGGGGTGCTGCTGCGTTGCTCCTTGTTTTTCTCCTTGTTCTTCTCCTCGTTCTTCTCCACGTTCTCCTCGTTCTTGTCCTCGTTCATCTCGATGGTGGGCATCGACATAGTCGTCTTCTCCTGCGTCGTGGTCATGGTTGTCGGCGTCGCGGCAGTCTTTCTCTCAGTCGTCGTCGTCGTCGTGTTTGTCTTGGTACTCCTCTGAAGCACAACTGCCGGATGACAGATCAGCGTCCTCGTCGGAGTCTCTGTGGTCGTCATCGTTGTCTTCTTCTTCTTCTTCTTCCTCTTCCTCTTCCACTTGGGGGACATTGCATGCCGCATGGATGAGAACCCAATGCAGCTTCCAATTTAGAGTCACACAACGGGCCATGCCGGCGTCACAACCGGCTGCTGAACCGAGTACAAAGAGTACAAAGGTCCAAAAGAAGAAGAAGAATCAAAGATGACAAAAACAAGAAGACAAATGTGAGCAGTGTATATGTGTGTGTGTGTGTGCGTGTATAATAAAAGTGTTTAGTAGGACGAGGACGAGGTTTGTTTCTTTTCCCCTTTCCCTTACCATTTCTGTGTTCCTACTACAAGCCAGGCCAGGGTCCCCCGAATACCATCGATAAACGTGTGGGTGTCTGTGACCCAAAGGCCAGAGCTGCGGCAGTAGAGAAATACCATCGAATAACGTGTGGGTCTCTGTGACCCGAAGGCCAGAGCCGCGGCAGTAGAGAAATACCATCGATAAACGTATGGATCACAGAGACCCAAAGGCCAGAGCTGCGGCAGTAGAGAAATACCATCGATAAACGTATGGGTCACAGAGACCCGAAGGCCAGAGCTGCGGCAGTAGAGAAATACCATTGAATAACGTATGGGTCTCTGTGACCCGAAGGCCAGGGCTGCGGTAGCAGGGAAATACCATCAATAAACGTATGGGTCTCTGTGACCCGAAGGCCAGGGCTGCGGTAGCAGGGAAATACCACTGAACACTGGCCAGGGTCCCCGAGACCCGAAGCACAACGCCAGGCCAATACAAAAAGTCAAATAAACTGAACGGGTCCCTGTGACCCAAAGGATGGGTCTCAGTAAGGGACCGGTATGTATCATGGAATGAATGAATGTGGTGCTCTTTTTCTGTGCGGTACGTTTTGTAGTGGGGATGGCCGTTGAGGGGCCAGGCTGGTGGAGTAATGGGAAGAGTGGTGTGGAAATAATGGTGCTGGGTGGTGCACTCCCCACCCCGGAGCCACCAAATATTTCATCCATTTGCTGTAAAAAAGGACACCGTTTTAGTTAAATTCAAGACAGGCACAAATAGGTATTTTAACATTCCTTGCTGTGAGAATTTCCCCCCTTCCAGAGTGTGCTGATGAAGCCCTATAGCTGTGGGTGGAATAATACTGAGAAAGAATTATGGAAGACTGATAACATTTCAGAAAGTCGCACTATAACATTTAATGTTATGATGACAACATCGCTGAGTTTTCTGTCTGAATGCCTGTGACATAAAAGAATTTGAAATTTGACAGCCTGAAATGTTCTTCATGGTTTCAAATTGGAGAAAATGTCATGCTTTAGCTAAATGCCCAATACTTTTCAGGCTCATCTGCTCCACTATTATATTGTCAGTAGGAACAACAGTACAATTTTATTAATCGCAGCAAGGAAATACAATTGGTGGTAACTTACCTCTTATTTTTATGATGCAAGAAGTGAATTAGTCGAAATCCTTGATGACGCGAGTTAAAATGTTTAGATAATGTGTTCCTCTATCAAACAAACCTGTCGAAGTGATCATATGTGAATAGTGTTAACAAATTCAACTCTGAAAATGATTCTAGAAGGGTCATTATGATTCTAAATGTGTCATAATGAATTCATAATGAGTCTATGAGCTCATGGAACATTCCTGCATTCTATATGTTAATTTATACATGCAACTGTTGTCAGAGCAACCCAGATTCTTTACTGTGAACCACAAAACCAAATACATGAAGTCATTTTCAAATTAAAATTGCCCACATTCTTAGATTCATAATAAAAGAGTGTTGATATAATGACTTTAGATGAGAACATGGAGGTTATTGTAAACTCACCATGATCTGTAATTATCACAAATATATTTTGATTATGAAAACATACCTATACTTTACATGATAAAACTGAATTAAATAAAAATAAAAAAGGCTTGGGAACAAAAACTAACCCAACCAAATTTAGTTTGAGACTTCTAACTTAAAAAACCCCAATGGATTTAAGTCTTCTAAATAAACTGCTCCCTGCTAGAACCTAAAGAAACCTCTCTCTACTTTCTCAACCAGGATTTATTTACACATACAGTATATATACAAGACACAAAGGTAGCCACACTCAAAATGCCTACATGTTTCTTTACAAAGAAATACAAAGACAGAACCGGCAGGGTTAAAAACAACCCCTCCAAGTTAACAAATCAACCTGTTCCAGATAGAAGGCAGATACCATCTATAATAATCTCTATTATAGCAGAAAGCATAAAAAAACTATAAAAAATGAGGCAGGAAGTTTATCATCATTCATCTTCAGCTAGATTTACACTAAACATTGAAATGTAAATAATTCACTTATTAAGGAGAGTGTAACTTTTTAAATGAAATTTATGATAAAGGAAGTCAAATTATTTCCACAATTGTGTTAATAAAAAAAAAAGCATGATGAATGAACAGATAAAGATGCATTTACTGCAGGCTGTATTGTTAAAAAAACTATTAGTTTAAATTTAATTTAACTAAATAGTGAATGTATTTAGGTAACAAGTCACTATGTCTCTGGTTGGAGTCAGAGCAAACAAAATATCAAAACAGCTTTCCCTTTTTGTCAGAATTGGACAGTAAAATAAACCTCTGTTTAAGTCACAATTTGAACTTCGGATGGTATTATGGTTACACATAACAGAGCAGTTTGTGAACAGTGTTTTCTGTTGGAGATGGTAAGTTCCTTTGGGCTTTTTCACTTTGTAAACCTATAACGTGCACAAAAAAGATATATAACACAATAAAGAGCCAAAAAGCATAATATGAGCAATTTAAAAACAGTTTTGGGGGTTACATTTTGAAGAAAGAGATGCCTCAAATAAACCCTGCACCTAATGAGGATTCCTGGTCTGTCAAATAAATCATTTAAAAATCAGTTGGCAACAGACACTGCCAACCTACACACGCAGCCCAGTCTCATGCCAGGTCATTATATAGTCACGTTATTGTAATCTATTAAGTCGTGGACAGGTTACGTAAATGCCGTTTTTTTCGTGTGGCCATTACGAAATTGAAAGCAATGCATTTTAATGGGAAGCATATTTTGTGATCCCAGAACGAAAGCGAGAAGTTGATAAGGCGAAAGTCCGTGTAGGGAGGTTGGTCGGGGTGGTGGATGGAGACCGGGGATCGCGCCCCACGTGTGGCAGTACCTTTGTCCCGCGTAGTGTAGTGTGCCCCTGCGCAGGTCGTGAGTGGCGGCCCGTCCCGTTGTTTTGGCCGCCGTGTGGCGCCTCATTTCCCCGATCGCGAGCGGCGGCCCGTCCCGTTGTTTTAGCCGGCGTCTGGCGCCTCATTTCCCCAATCGCGAGTGGCGGCCCGTCAGGACGGTATATGTAAAGCACTAGCGATGTCTCAAAGCAAGTAGTGTTAGGCACTGATAACAAATGAAATTCGCTGCTAATGGAGTTTAGTTAACACTGTAGACATGTATGGATTCCTTTCAAGGCAGAGAAATGCGGGACTGTTGTGCAAATTCATACTTTGCACGTGACGTCACAACTGCTGGCTGGCGGGCAAGAACTCCATTCTATAACGTATATTTGTTGTGTGAATTGAGTGAATTTGCTCAAGAATCAATTTGTTGGCTGAAAGCCTACTGTGAAATTTAACACAGATGTCAGCAAAAGACTGGTTAAAACGAGACAGAGAAGAAGAGGCGTTGCAACAATGTTTACAAATATACATCGTAACGCTGGCGGCACAGATTATGCAGACCGCTACGATTTACACACACACACACACACACACACACACACACACACACACACTGTTAAAATCATACGCTGGACGCTTTATTAGTCTTTCTACATGGGTTTAGTTAATGATCGGGCTAAGACCACGTCGGTTATGTAATCGCTGACAACCGGGACAATTTCATAGTGGTTGGTGTAAACCGGGATATTTTAGCGTCCCGACACAACTTTTGTCGGGACTCGGGACTGTCCCGATCAAAACGGGACGTCTGGTCACCCTATATGATACATAGCCTAGTGTTGGCAGAAGGTTTAAAAAAAAAAAAAACGACTAATCAAGCTGTCATTTGCCGGCAGGGAGGGTCTACGTATTCAGATGAAGAATTCATCACACGACGGAACAGATCAGCAAACGTTAGCGAGCTAGCTACCTAGCTAACTAACTAACTAACTAGTAACACTCACCTTTGCTTTGATTATGAAGATATTCCTGTTTTTCACCTCCCATGTGACAGCATTGTTAACCCATCCACTCTTGAAAAAAAGATAGCTATCTGTACTTTTGTAGGCTTTCATTTTTTGTGCGGTGTAAAGTGACGGATTCTCTATAAGATAGATGTAAATATCTCCAAACTCCAAGTCTGGTAGAGACTTTGCCAGCTTCAAAGCAATGAAAATATCAGCGGGTGCTGTGTATGGATCACAAGTTCCGACTGACATATGGTCTAAATAGTTGATTGATATGTAGTATTGGAAATCTGCAAGGCTGCAATTACCGTGACTGGCCACTGTTCAGCACCATTCTATCGGCGTTTCTTGCCCGCCAGGTACCCATGGTAATGACGTCACTGCAAAGTATGAATAAGCAATGTAGCGTTACCGTTAGCGTTAGCGTTAGCATAGCAAGGTAGCGATTTTTAAAAACGTTTCAATTACAAATATAGTTGCCAATCAGCCCAGTCTCACGCCAGGTCGTGTAATAGTTACGTTATTGTAATCTATTAAGTCGTGGACAGGTTACGTAAATGCCGTTTTTTTCGTGTGGCGATTACGAAATTGAAAGCAATGCATTTTAATGGGAAGCATATTTCGTGATCCCAGAACGAAAGCGAGTAGCGAGTAGTTGATAAGGCGAAAGTCCGCGTAGGGAGGTTGGTCGCGGTGGTGGATGGGTCAGAAAACAGGACTTTCACGCCGGAGACCGGGGATCGCGCCCCGCGTGTGGCAGTACCTTTGTCCCGCGTGTTGCAGTTCCTTTGTCGGCGTGTCCCGCGTGTAACGGTTCCTTTCCCAGTTCTTTTTTTTTCCTAACCCCAACCGTCTCGTTACTGTGGCGTTTCATTCCCCCGTTGTTGTGTGCCCCTGCGCGGGTCGCGAGTGGCGGCCCGTCCCGCTGTTTTGGCCGGCGGATCGCGAGTGGCGGCCCGTGGATCGCGAGTGGCGGCCCGTCCCGCTGTTTTGGCCGGCGTGTGGCCGGTGGATCGCGAGTGGCGGCCCGTCCCGCTGTTCTGGCCGGCGTGTGGCCGGTGGATCGCGAGTGGCGGCCCGTGGATCGCGAGTGGCGGCCCGTCCCGCTGTTTTGGCCGGCGTGTGGCCGGTGGATCGCGAGTGCCGGCCCGCGGATCGCGAGTGGCGGCCTGTCCCGCTGTTTTGGCCGGCGTGTGGCGCCTCATTTCCCCGTTGTCGCGTCCCCCAGAGCAGGTTCGAAAAGCGGGACCTGTACACGTTCAAAAGTCGTTGCATATACACGAAAAAAACGTCAAAATCGTAACCTGTCCACGACTTAATAGATTAAAATAACGTAACTATTAAACGACCTGGCGTGAGACGTGGTTGTGCCAATATGTATGTACAGGACTGTGTAGAGCACAAAACAAGACTGTCGCAATTTTTAAATCAATTCTTTAAGCCGAAAATACTTACATTTATGGGTCTGTCTGGTCGCCCTGGCAGCCATGTTCCTTGTTGCGCAACATCTCTGGATAGCCCTGCTGGCCAAGTGAGCTCACGTCCTTACTTGGTCGGAAGGGACCTCTGGCCCTTCCCCTAGGCCCTAACACTCAATCAAGACGAGTATTGGGACAGCACTAGCTCTCACGTCAACGCGCACAACAAGGGTTAAGGGGAAGGGGAAGGGATAAGGGGAGGATTGGGATTCAGCCCTAGACCAAGACCACAGACGTGCTACCGCTCCAGAAAGCCCGGGACCCACATAGTACGGGTCCGCGACATACTCTCCACGTTCGACCTGTTGGTCACGTGGCGCATACTAGAGATCGTGGTGACCGCCACGAACCTCGAGGGCCTGACGAAATGCGGCAACGACTGGAAAATGTCGGACGTCACGGAGCTGCGCGGCTACCTCGTGTGTGTGTGTGTGTGTGTATGTATGTATGTATGTCTGTATGTGTTTTTGTATGGTTTTGTAACTTTTTCATCGTCACTCTTTTCCTCCCATGCTCATCGTTCTCCTCCTTGTCCGTCACGTCCACCAAGGTCGATGCTCCTTCCGCCAGTACATGCCCAGCAAGCCCGCCAGGTACGGACTCAAGTTGTGGGTGGCCTGCGACGCCGGCTCCAGCTACACGTGGAACATGCAGGTCTACACGGGCAAGTCTGAGCGGCAAGCCCGAGAGGAATCAGGGTGCCCGAGTGGTGATGGACCTGACCGAGGGCCTGCAGGACCCGCGCAACGTCACGTGCGACAACTTTTTCACCTCCTACGAGCTGGCCTGGCGGCTCATCCACGAGAGGCGCCTCAACGTGGTGGGCACGATGCGCAAAAACAAGCCCGAGCTGCCGCGCGCCTTGCTCGACACCAAGGGCCGCGCTGTCTTCTCGTCCAGGTTCGCCTTCACGCCCACCGTCACTCTGGTGTCCTACGTGCCCAAGAGGAACAGGAACGTGGTGCTGCTGAGCACGCTTAACACGGGGGACGCGCGGGTCAGCGCCTCCAGGGCCGCCAAGCCCGACATCATCCTGCACTACAACAGCACCAGGGGCGGCATGGACAACCTGGACAAGCTCGTCGGCACGTACAGCTGCCTTTGTGCTCTGGCGAGAGCTCAGGCCTGAGTGGCTGCGCGGCAAGCTCAACAGGTGCAGGGCCTTCCTCGAGCAGCTGGACAGGGCGCTCGTCACTCCGCTCATCGAGAGACGCTCGCGTGTCCCTCGCACGCAAGCGTCCGCCGCGCTCGTCAAAGCCGTGGCGGCGAGGTCAAGCGCGCCGAGATCAGGCGCTGGTGTCAGGCAAGCCCAACAGGATCAGCGAGGAGATGAGGACGATGATGAGGACGAAGATGACGAGGAAGACAAAGACGACGAGGAGGAAGCAGAACCGAGAGCGCCGAGAGTGCCCAGCAAGCGAAAGAGGTGTCAGCTCTGTCCAAAGAAAAAGGACCGCAAGACACACCGTGTGCGCTGGCTGCCAGAGATACATCTGCGGGAGCTGCACAGAGCCCTACTGCGCGGACTGCGTGAGACAGTAGCCTCTTGGCTCGCGCGGCAGTTTGAGCTGACATCAACTTTCCACTGCAACAAGGGTCCCGGGGACCCGAGGGACACAGGCCGCCACGAGGCCAGTAGCGAGAGACAAAAATGTAATTGACTAGGCGAGTGTCCCAGAGACCCCAAGGGCCAAGTAGTTGCCACCGCGGTAGTTGACGTGGCAAAGCGTTCAAATAGTAGGCCAGGGTCCCAGGGACCCGAAGGACGAGGCGAGTGTGTGACATGGAATAACATAGAATAAGCGAGGGTCCCCGGGACCCGAAGGACAGAGGCCGCGAGGCTAGTAGCAAATGCATAGAATCACAATAAGCCAGGGTCCCCGGGACCCGAAGGACGAGGCCGCAAGGCTAATACAAAAAGTGAATAAACTAAACAAGTTCCCATGACACGAAGGACAATACAAGGGTTAAAGTCTTACCTAGTCATTTTGGTGTCTAATCTTAACTGCTGTCTCCTAATGATGGTCACCTTTTATCATATATACGCAACTGCAGTTGCGTATATATGCGTATATACCTCACAGTGACCGGTTCCCAACTCAGCTCAACTGTCACGTGACTGGTTGGCGGTTAGCAGTCGGTGGCCACCATATTTACGGTAAATGCCATACCAATTGCATTCATGAGCATGCTTTGCATCAGATTACACACACTGCATGAAAAGTGGGATTTTCGTCAGTATGCAGCACTGTAGATTGTCGTGGAACTTCAGGTTTACGGCTGCACACGGCAATTTACAGGCAACACCGAAAATTGCCGTAAATTGTCAGAAATTGACGTGGGCCTTGCTTGGCAGTTGTCCCCCCATGACCCCCCCTCCCTCTAATTCTAGGTGAGGCTTTCACATGTAAATGAAAATGCTGTGAGCTATACAAATGCAAATCATGGTAGCAGCAGGGGGAGTTTTACCCCAGGTGACATTTTTCTAAAAGGTATTAACTTAATTTTAAGAAAATCTCTTAAAATAGATCAGACTCAGTACAGCCTAATTGTAGACTCTTCCATTTTAGCTTGAAATGATTTATTTAATGAAAGTATGTTGATTAATTACTTTGTATGTCATTAGCAATGACCAATGTTATGTAAAAAAGATACACAAAATAATTTATTTCAACAATTAGTTTTACAGGCTTTGCCACAAAAGGTAAAATGTGAATTCAATGATTCATTCACAGTCTCCTAGAGCTCAACCACTGTACATAGTGACATGACTACAGTCTTTGGTCTTGCTCATCCAACATTGTCTGGTGGAATGGAGACAGAGGCTCCACTGTACAGTTTTCTAAGAGAAGTCTTTCTGCTGACACCAAAACACTGTGCTTCACATAAAGCATATCAGGTTTGTGACAAGGTCCTGACCATTTGTCTTCTTAAAATACTGGCAAATTCAGCACCATATTCACATGTCCATGGCATATGAAGCTGTTGGCTCTGCTGAAATGGCCTCATAATCCAGACTTCAATTGTCCTATTATTAAGCTTTCCCAGTAATCCATTATAACTCACTGTAATTCCCCTCCACACCAGTATGTGCGCTGTTCAGGCCCTGCTGGTTAATCTGCTCCACGGTCTCTCTCTATCATACTGCCCCGCCCCCTACCCCCGCCCTCACTGCTTCCATTTGAAAAAAATCGGCGGGACATGAGTCTGAGAGTTGGAGCAAAAACTATCGAAATATGGGAATATTTCAGGCCAACTGGTAAAAGAGTTGTCGGTACACTCTGTCAAACTTCACTCGGAAACACACAGGAGTTGTTCATGACGTTTGGAGCGGCTTTTTTCTCTTCTCCATATCTCCTCCGGGGCTCCAAAGATATGCTCAGAGAAAAGAAGAAGTCAACGTAAGTATATGATTATTAATGAAACGGCAAGCTAGTCTGTACTGTTTATTAACTCTTGATCGTACAATGACTGTCTTTGGATGTTAAACAGGATACTTAGACTTGGCAGTAATGTTTTAAACCTCACCAAGTTTAAACGCGAGCAGCACAGAGCTGTGGCTGTTTTCAGCGCCATTCATTACAGAGCTGAGCGGGTTTTATAAAAGTGTATTTTTTTTTTATCTCGTAATTTTCAGAAAGCAGTCCTTCACAACTCTGAGACAAACTGTAGCAGGCGCTACGAACCGGAGCAAGGGTAAGATTTAAAGAATATGCTTTCATTGAATGAATTTCATTAATTCTTCTGTATAAGGACATAGATACGTTAATAGATACCGATCTTAACTATAGTTTTTTATTTTATTTTTTCCAGACTAACCTCGCCTCATAACGAGGCTGTGACCTATGTTTGCTCGGAGCTGTCTGCAAGTCCAGATTTACATGACGCTGATAATGACGCCATTGTGTGTAAGTAATTTATACTTTTTCATCTTTCCTTGTTTAATTTTACTTTGACTTATGTTTTTTATTCATACCACTCTCATTTCATTGTTTTCCAGCTGCCTGTAAGACATGACGAGACAGCACGCAGGAGCTTCAGCTAGAAACAACCAGATGTGGCATCGCGGGCATAAGCTGTGAAGAGTTCAGCTCGGAGTTGGTTGAGAAGAAAAGAGGGTAAGATTAGATCCGTTTGGTTAAGGTAAATATTTTTCAGGTGCATTCATAGATCTGTTGTTTCCATAAATAAATATCACGCAGTACTGATTGTCTTTATTGATTGATTTTACAGCTGCTGGAAGCGAGACAGTGCTGGCTGCGGGTGAGGTGACATTTGGAAGTGCGCCGCCATAGACGTACAGGACAACGCACCACAGACATCTGCTAAATGGACCAAATTCAGACCGAATGCTGCCGGTTACCAACAGCTCCGAGCCGGCCGCGGGTTAGGGGTGGACGGTGCTGCTTCTCGTGAGCGTGGGATATTTGTTGTGTGTGCTGTGTGTCTCCGATAGTTTTTTTTTCTGATTGCGTTTGTGTTTGTGTCAATAAAGCTCTATCTTTGAATAAACAGCGCCTATTCATATTCTAATTAGATCCATTAACACCTCCGCGGGGGCTCTCCAAATACGTCATGGTTCGTTTCCGACAATTTGTGGCACAGACGAACGTGACGTTCGCAGCCTGTAAATTGTTGATAACTGCCAAAAATTAGGGGGATTTCCGGGCGTTTACAGGCATTTGCGGGGACGGAAATCCCACTTTTCATGCAGTGACCCCGGTTCCTCTTAAAAATGGAATGGAGAGTGTTATCTGTTGTGTCCTTAAACGTAAGAGAAGCTCACTCATTTCTATTTGCAAATTAACCACGCCTCTTAAATTTCGTGCTTTGTCACTCAAAACTGCGATCTGGGATCTCCAGGGTGCAGGATTTTCCCTTTCATTTGGGAAATTTGTATATTACTGTATGGCGAAATAATCAGTGGTTGCCAAACGTGGGGCCTAAAAGACAAATAATAGGGCTATAACTAGGAAGGGTTTGAGGACTTAAGGGTTCAGTAAGCTTGAAACAAACTAAATTATCTGATTTCTCACCCAACTTTCTAAAAATAAGTGTGCTTATACCTGCTCCAGGCTGTTGCATGTGTTCAGCTGGGTCGAGCTCTGGCATGGGGGGTCACAGAAGATTGACAATAAGGCAGAAAACTGGAGGATTGAGAAGTGAAATTATTATTGAAAGGCTTGTGGACTAACAGAGAAAAAGTTTTGAAAATGATATTGTGATGTGTAGAGGAAAAAAGGAAGGACATCAGTGTCCAACAGAGACTGAGAGGGAGAAAATGAAGGGTGGGGACAGCAGTAGAAAGAGATAAATCAGTATACGATACAGTTCGAGGCAGAGAGCTGAGGCCTCTCTCATCCTCCCACTGATGACGGAGACACAGGACGGAGCAGAGCTCTGCTTTCCACAACTCTTCAACACCTCCTGCAGGAAGCTGACATCTCCTTGGTTTGAAGTGATGCTCATTCACATTTTTCTCTACTCCATCTCTCTGCTCACTGTAGCTCTCAACCTGCTCGTCATCATCTCAGTCTCCCACTTCAGGTTAAGATTATTGTCTCAACAATTGAAGTTTTAGATATATGAACACTGTGTGTCAGTTTCAGGGTCCTGGTATTGTGCATGCTGGCTTGATGTCTCAATGTCATGGCTTAGTGGGATGGTTGAGGGAGCCATTTATGATGTTATTGTAATGTAACACCTTTTCTTCTCATACTGTGATAATCAAACTGACTGCTCAGAATAAGGCCTGTTTCTACGACAGATCAGAAAAAAAATCTGATTGTTTTTGGAATGATTGTTTCGATTGTTTCAGAAAGAAGTAACATAAAATGTTTGTTTGTCATTTAGATATGAGGACTTGTTGGTTAAATGGTGCTTTTCTCTTTCCCTCCAGGCAGCTCCACACACCCACCAACATCCTCCTCCTCTCTCTGGCTGTCTCAGACCTTCTAGTGGGCCTCGTGGTGATGCTGAGAGAAATCTTCAGGAAAACATCCTGCTGGTTTCTTGGTGACTTTGTGTGTTTTCTTTATAATTATCTTTCAGCCATCATTCCCGCATCCTCAATAGGTGACATGGTGCTCATATCAGTTGACCGTTATGTGGCTATTTGTGACCCTCTGCATTACAACAACAGAATCACTGTGAAAAGAGTTAAACTCTGTGTTTGTCTATGTTGGCTTTATTCTGTTTCCTACTGCTTTCTCTTTGTGAAGGATGACCTGACTCAACCGGGGAGGTATAAATCCTGCTACGGAGAATGTGTGTTTCTCGTTGACTATGTCTTAGGAGCTGTAGATGTTGTTTTGTGCTTTATTATTCCAGTTATTCTCATCGTAGCTCTGTATCTGAGAAAAAAAGTGATAACGCAACGGCACTTTTGCCTTTTTTTCTTCTGATTGTTTCCGTCTAAATATAGCCCTAGATGGATTTTGAATTAATGTAGTTGACGTTGATCGGGAAAATCATGTACCATTCTCCCGCTGCTCTGGCCGGTCACATTTTCAAATGTAGACATCAGAGCAAACAGAGGAAATATGACCCACAGGAGCATTTTCTGCCTTCATATCTAACCTTAACTGACGCGGTTTTAAACAGTCACAGTTTGGTTAGGTAAATGCACCAAAACTACTTAGTTATGTTTAGAAAAAGATCTTGTTTGTGTAATATTAGTACATTTGTACATTCTGTTCACACATGACGCAGAAGGGGACGTAGTTCTGTAAAGAAATCACTATTATTTTCAAATGGGACTCTAATACCAGTCTTCTGGGTGACAGTCCTGTGATTGTTTGACAAATTTAAAAATACAACCGACTGCTGAATAACAAGTCATAAAAGATTTTACTTTAACTTTTTCCTCTAATGTTTATATATGTCCACATCATGGGCGTCAGTTTGGTTTGAAATGTGCTGGGGACAGAGACGCATTTGGAAGTGCATTTCCAGAAGTGCTGGGTACAATGATATTCTTTTTTTTTTCCTCTTTTGCGCAGGTCATGTTTTGAAAGACGCTGTCCTGTAGATTACTAATGTAAATTAATAAAAATGTATTCAAAAATGTGGTGATGTCCGACACGTTTTAAGAAGAAGAAGCCTTAAGTTTTCAAAAACCATTAGACAGGCATTCTAAAACGCTTAACGTGGTTTAACGCAGGGTGCGAACTATACGCAAGCATAAAGGCATGGCGGTGCAAATTCAACTCATGTTTAGGACATGTTAATTTAAAGATTCGCAGAAAAAATATAAACGTTGGAGGCCATTAATCGGCACGCAAAGTCCTTGAAATCTATTCTGCAGTAAGTGTCATATAGCCATGGTAAAGAGAAAACAAGGCAGTTTAATTAATTTCGGTTTAAGAAATAGTGTAGCGATGACGTTAATGGCGCGACCTCACCTGCTGCAATTTTATTAGCACACCTCCCATCGGGGTGACAACAACGCAAGAAGAAGCTGAAGAAATAATGTCCTCTCTGGCTGAAGATGCTCCTAATCCCTCTTGTTCCTCTCTCTCCCGTTAAATTGGAAAAGTCCTATTATTATGGACGTTATCTGATAAGCGTTTCTGCTTCATTAGAGCATTAGAGCCTATAAGGAAAAAGCTTAACGTGGTTGAATGTAGCAGGACTACCTAAACAACAATCAATGATCACCAAATTTCTCTCTCTTATTGCTCATCATAACCACTGAAAACTGTCAAAAAATCTAACCGAAAGTCCTATTATTATGGACGTTATCTGACATTAAGCGTTTCTGCTTCACATTTTTAGCAGGGCAGCGGAGCGGCTGTGGGTTGACTCCCCACGGTTCTCATATGTCCTATAAGGTCCGCAGCACAGCGGCTGTGTCTGTGCCTGTCCTGTGGGGATAGAGCTTTTTGTGGATTTGTTGTAGAGCTTAGATCGGGCCCAAAAAATCAAGCCCGACCCTGCCCGAGCTCGTGCACGTTGTGTCCGAGCCCGGCCCGGCCCGACACATTAACTGGAATTATTAGCCCGAGCCAGATTTCAACCCGACACTTTTTTAATCCGTGGGCCGTTATAACTGACGTTCTCAACTACAATTCAGAGTTGTTTGAACTGCAAAAATCTGTTTAAAATGATCTTAAGTAATAATGCAACAGGTTTGTTTATTCAGAATGGAACGGATCGCAAATGGATCTGAATGAAGAAACGTAAAAAACTCAACGTATTTCTCTATGAGGGCTTGCCCGCTTGCCTCGCCCTCATGGGTAGCCTATGCTTGGAGAAGTAACAGAAGAGGACGTTGAAGGCTGACTATCATCTCTTCTGCCACGGCGAGCCTGCTCTCTTCATCATCCACGTCCCCGTTTTATTTGCTGTCATAGGCGAACAGCGGCCGCACTTAATGCACTCAACAAAGCCGACACGTAGCCTATGTTGTCACTTCCCACGACTTGTTTAAAATGGCTCCATATTGTTTAAAATTCTCCCGTTTTTCTTTTTTTTTTACATCCTCCAGCTCCATGTTGCACTTAAGCTCCACAATACAGCCCGCAGCCCCGGTGTGATGTGTGCGAGAGGAGGAGACTCCGCGCATGACACATGTTGCATTTTGTAACTGTAGTCCAACTTGTGTAACTTTTTGGACACATTTGTTACTTTGGCCTAAATAGATAATAGTTCTGATTATGGCATAGCTTTCTCCCCACCCAATTAGGCTAAAGTAGCCTAATGATTAAAAAAACACAAATGCTTGATCAAGGGTCCGGCCCGGCCCGAGGATAGTGGCGGAAAATAACAGCCCGGCTCGGGTCGGGCTCGGGCTCAGGCAGAGAATCTAAACTCTAATTTGTTGGCATCTGTCGTTCACGAATTATAGGCCTATGTGTTATGAACTTTATTTTTTTAACTAAATTGAGCTTGAGGTTTTAAAAAAAAGTGGTGGGTACAAAATGACTCATGACGAAATGTGGTGGGGACGCGTACCCACCGTCCCCACCGAAATCGACGCCTATGGTCCAAATCACAGATAAACATAAGTGCTAACACCTCCTAAAGGTGAAAGTGTATCCTAACTATAAGGGATAAGCGAACAACCACAGTGATACACCTCATACATACAACAAGGGCCTTAAATCAACACCCTACTATGCGCCAAATACAGGTGAATTTTGCCATTGGTGGGTAAAACTGTGAGTCTACCTGCCACGTCGGCGGGTAGAACAATGCTGGTACATTTCCTGTATTTCACCTTCATCAGGCAAAACATTGGCTGGTAAAAAGCCTGAGTGGCTGGTGGCCAAAAAAGTTAACTTCAGGCCCTGTTTACAATCATATGGTATTAAAAATAAAACCTGCATGAAAAGCAGCAAGTTAAATGAGGCAAAGTTTGTGTGTATGCTTATTAGCAGAGCTAAAACTGAAGTGCCAAAACTCATCTCCCAATAGATCAGTGTTTGGGCTAAATGACCATTTCCTTTGTTGTGTATAGTGGGCATCGTCAGACACACAAACAGTCAGGTCCTGTGAGATTTAATTTGCCTCTCTATGAACAATGTTTTGCAGCCCATTAGTGGCTCCTAAAGGCGGTGTGCTGAACCCCTCTGGACAGGAAGTTTGTTCACACCTGCATGGGTTAGTCAGATGAGGACATCTCGACCAATGAGGTGTCAATGCCAGCAGAGGTGTGAAGACAAACAAGCATCAGCATGAACCCATCAACATGTGATGTAATCATTACTGAACAGTGATGTTTTTTTCAGTTGATATTGTGTCTGACAATGCAATAATTTAATCAAATTGGAATTTTTTAGATTAAAAAAAGGGATTCAATTAGCATGTGTAATGAGAGAGGGGTTGCTGTCAGTCACAAATCCACAGAGAATTATCTTCTGACTCTGTTTTTAACTCACTGGTATTTTGGTTTTAAGGCCCAAACCTTTACTGTTATGGTTCACTTTCACAGCTCTAATGATAATAATAATAATAATAATTCCATACATTTATATAGCGCTTTATGGTAGACACTCAAAGCGCTTCGGGGGGGACCACACTCTACCACCACCAATATGCCTTACGATGCCAGATGCTCGCCTCCCATCAGAGTCCATTTTAGGACTCTAAAACCCACTGTACCAAAGAGTTTGGTGTAGCTCAGCAGCAAATAGACAGTTAGAGACCAGCTGGTGAATAAAGTGGAGGATTTAGCAGGTAAAGAGGATTGTAGTGCTGCTGGAGTACACCAGAATGTACAGAAGGGGCCAATTGAACAAAGCATTAAGTAAGGACACAAAATATAAGAGTGCCAAATTCCGTGTAAGAAAGCAGGTTGGGGGGGTGGATGGGTCAAACAAACACAGGACTTTCAGCCAGGAGACCAGGGACCGTGTCCTGTTTGAAAACAAAAGTAGTGGGGCGTATTTTCTTACCAACTATAGGGCGTTAATTCATATAATGCTCCTATGGGTCATATTAGAGGGTAAGAATAAGAAAACTGTATTGTCATATGGTTTGGAAGACTTCTTGGACCATTTATTATCCTACTGGTTCTACTTTGGTCCTGCAGGGTGGGTGGTTAACATCCAGTAGTGTTATTTATTTAGTGCTTAACAACAAGACAACGCCAGCCAAATTCAATCAGACTGCAATGGAGAGGATAGATGGGAGGTGGGAAGGCCCGTGGCTTGCCGATTGCCGGGTTATGCTCGCAGGCCGAGAATTAGAATAGTTATAAGTCAGCAGGAAATCAAGCTGGGGGCTAGTGGGCAACCTGCTTGACTCCAGAGAGGTGCTAGAGGGCCCATGGAAGCACTGGAGGTCTGGGAACAAAGTTCGGAATATTCAGAGTAGACTGAAAAAGGCTAAAGCGAGCCAGGTTCTGGAGCAGAGCTTTCACCTGAAGAATGCCACTTCTTGGGCAAACTGTGGCACCCGCTCACAGATGGCAGTGGGGAGCTTCAGGAAGCAGGGCGTCTGGTGGCAAGTCTGGAAAGTTCCTTAGAAGTGCATGGGCCTGGGGGTAGTGGCAGGAACAGAGGGCCTGACTGAGCAGAATAAAAACTACTGAGGCAGCCGTCGAGACACTGACATGGTCTACCACTATCAAATCAGACCGGCTGTTCTCATAAACCATACTTACATATAGCTATGAAAAGTAAATTACTGTAATAATTACCGTCAGGGCAGGTGTCTCCCTTGGTATCCCCCTCCACAATTATAAAAGTCAGTTTCATTTGAGAAAACCCTATGAGTCAACGAGGAAGAGGTGAAGTTACGCTGCCCGGAGGAAGCCCGGGGCCCCCGTCTGGAGCCAGGCCCAGGTGGCGGGGTCGTCAGCCAGCGCCTGGTGGCCGGGTTTGCCACGGAGCCCGGTCGGGCACAGCCCGAAGAAGCAACGTGGCAACTCCCTCTCCATCCCATGGGCCCACCACCTGTGGGAGGAAACGCTGGGGTCGGGTGCGCTGCTACACATGTGGCAGTGAAGGTCAGGGGCCTCGATGGACCAGACCCGGGCAACCCTGGCTCTGGGGACGTGGAACGTCACCTCTCTGTAGGGGAAGGAGCCGGAACTGGTGCGGGAGGCGGAGCGCTACCGGTTAGATCTGGTGGGGCTTACCTCTACGCACAGTCTCGGTTCTGGAACCATACTCCTGGATAGGGGTTAAACTCTTTTCTTCTCCGGAGTTGCCTAGGGTGTGAGGCGCCGGGCGGGTGTGGGAATACTCACAAGCCCCCGGTGTGGCGGTAACCACACCGGTGGCCAGGGAAGCCGTCCGACTGAAGGAGTCTTTCTGGGATATGTCATCCCAGAGGACTCTGGAGGCAGTTGCAGGGTACCGAAGGGCCCGAAGGGCTGCAGCCTCTGCCATGAAAGAGGCAAAGCAGCGGGTGTGGGAGAAGTTTGGAGAAGACATGGAGAAGGACTTTCAGTCGGCACCAAGGTGCTTCTGGAAAACTGTTCGCCACCTCAGGAGGGGGAAGCGGGGAACCATCCAGGCTGTGTACAGTAAGGATGGGACACTGTTGACCTCAACTGAGGAGGTAATAGGGCGGTGGAAGGAGCACTTTGAGGAACTCCTGAATCCGACTAATACGTGTTAATACTATGTTAGAGGCAGAGCTGGAGGATGATGGGGGATCATTGTCAATTTCCCAGGCGGATGTAGTCAAACAACTCCACAGTGGCAAAGCCCCTGGGATTGATGAGATCCGTCCAGAAATGCTCAAGGCTCTGGGTGTGGAGGGGCTGTCCTGGTTGACACGCCTCTTCAACATTGCGTGGAAGTCTGGGACAGTGCCAAAGGAGTGGCAGACTGGGGTGGTGATTCCCCTTTTTAAAAAGGGGGACCAGAGGGTGTGTGCCAATTACAGGGGTATCACACTTCTCAGCCTCCCTGGTAAAGTCTACTCCAAGGTGCTGGAAAGGAGGGTTCGGCCGATAGTCGAACCTCGGGTTAAAGAGGAACAATGCGGATTCCGTCCTGGTCGTGGAACAACGGACCAGCTCTTCACTCTCGCAAGGATCCTGGAGGGAGCCTGGGAGTATGCCCAACCGGTCTACATGTGTTTTATGGATCTGGAAAAGGCGTATGACCGGGTCCCCCGGGAGATACTGCGGGAGGTGCTGCGGGAGTATGGGGTGAGGGGGTCCCTTCTCAGGGCCATCCAATCTCTGTACGAACAAAGTGAGAGCTGTGTCCGGGTTCTCGGCAGTAAGTCGGACTCGTTTCAGGTGAGGGTTGGCCTCCGCCAGGGCTTCGCTTTGTCACCAATCCTGTTTGTAACATTTATGGACAGGATATCAAGGCGTAGTCGGGGTGGGGAGGGGTTGCGGTTCGGTGGGCCGGGGATCTCATCGCTGCTCTTTGCAGATGACGTGGTCCTGATGGCATCATCGGCCTGCGACCTTCAGCACTCACTGGATCAGTTCGCAGCCGAGAGTGAAGTGGTTGGGATGAGGATCAGCACCTCTAAATCTGAGGCCATGGTTCAGCAGGAAACAATGGAGTGCCTACTCCAGGTAGGGAATGAGTCCTTACCCCAAGTGAAGGAGTTCAAGTACCTTGGGGTTTTGTTTGCGAGTGAGGGGACAATGGAGCGGGAGATTGGTCGGAGAATCGGTGCAGCGGGTGCGGTATTACATTCAATTTATCGCACCATTGTGACAAAAAGAGAGCTGAACCAGAAGGCAAAGCTCTCGATCTACCGGTCAGTTTTCGTTCCTACTCTCACCTATGGTCATGAAGGCTGGGTCATGACCGAAAGAACGAGATCCAGGGTACAAGCGGCCGAAATGGGTTTCCTCAGGAGGGTGGCTGGCGTCTCCCTTAGAGATAGGGTGAGAAGCTCAGTCATCTGTGAGGAGCTCGGAGAAGAGCTGCTGCTCCTTCGCGTCGAAAGGAGCCAGTTGAGGTGGTTCGGGCATCTGGTAAGGATGCCCCCTGGGCGCCTCCCTAGGGAGGTGTTCCAGGCACGTCCAGCTGGGAGGAGTCCTCGGGGAAGACCCAGGACTAGGTGGAGGGATTATATCTCCAACCTGGCCTGGGAACGCCTCGGGATCCCCCAGTCGGAGCTGGTTAATGTTGCTTGGGAAAGGGAAGTTTGGGGTCCCCTGCTGGAGCTGCTCCCCCCGCGACCCGACACCGGAGAAGCGGACGAAGATGGATGGAGTTTCATTTGAGCGAGCAGAAATCAACTTTGAGAGGAGAGTTTACCTGCGAGAGCGTGTCTGCCCTCAAGATCACGCAAATCAGACAGTCACAGGCACATGGTGAAAATCAGTTAAACTCATTATTACTCTTCAGATACTGCAGCCTGGCTCCTCTGAGACCAACATGTTGTAGAGAGGCTGTGGAGGGTCTGAGATCAGACTTGGTCTAAGGATAAATGAATGAATATGTTCCTGCTGTTCAGTGAGTGAAATATCAAATACAGAAGGTGAAGATATGCTTTCCTGTCTTTAAGTCTAAATTGTGTATGAACAACAATTGAAAGGCCTGTGCTTCACCCTCACAGCAGAAGTGGAAGGGATCTGTGTATGTGGAGGGGATTGGAAGTTTTTAAAGTTTTAAATTTGAAGTTAGATACCACAAGCAAAAACAGAAGTAAAAGAAATCTTACAAAATTACTTAATATTATGTTGGAGGAAACTGGCATAGTTCATGTGTGGAGAAAGTTCCACCCAACTATGAGGGACTATACACATTATTCAGTGCCTCACTTGTTTCATTCAAGAATAGACTATTTTATAATGAGACAGGAGGATTTCTACCGGGTAACTGAATGTAAGATCGGAGTCTCTGATGTCTCAGACCACAGCGCAATCTATTTAACTCTTAACTCGGAGAATAACCCCAAAAATATTGTATGGTGGTACAGTAGTATTGTAGCATATACAAGAGTAATTAAAGATTTAAAGGATAAAGGGGAAAAATTAATTTTGAAAAAAGATCAGGACACACAAAAAGAAATTAAAAAATTGAAAACGCAACTTGAAAATTATTTAGAAGATTAAGTCGAGAAAAAAGCTAGATATACAAAACAAGCATATTATGAACTAGGCCCAAAATCTACAAAGTTGCTCGCTAGAAAATTACGCAAACAACAAGCGGAATTTTGAAAATTAAAGACCCTTCCACACAAAAGCTTCAAACTGAGCCAAAAGAAATAGAAACTCTTTTATCAGTACTACAGCAAATTATATTCACTAGAGGGCGCCCCTAACAAAGAGTCGATCAGAGCATTTCTAGACAAATTAGACCTCCCTTGTATAGGAGAAATACAAAATAAAAGAATATTAGCAGAAATTACGTCAAAAGAACTGGATAAAGCAATAAGTAGACTAAAGACAAATAAGGCACGGCTTTCCCGGTGAGTGGTATAGGATGTTTAAGGAAGAATTGAACCCGCTTCTTCTTAGAGCTTTAAACTATATCCATAAAGAAGGCAAGATCAGAAGCAATCATTACACTGATTCCCGAAGAAAATAAAGATAGAGATAATTGTCCCAATTATAGGCCAATATCAGTTTTAAATGTGGACTGTAAGCTATATACATCCATTATTTCTAAACGATTTGAAAACTTCATCTCTGATATAATTGAGGATCAGACTGGCTTTATAATTGGTAGGCAAACGCAAGATAATATCAGAAGAAGTCTTCAAGTGATTCACAATATTTCCAGCAATAAGCTTAAAGCGGCCTTGATCAGCCTTGATGCAGAAAAGGCCTTTGATCGAGTAAACTGGGATTTCTTATATCTCACGTTGGAGAAATTTGGCCTTACTAACGACTTAATTCAGTGTATTAGAGCAATTTATGATAAGCCAACTGCAAGAATAAAAGTGAATGGATCTCTGACAGGCCGGTTTGAACTCAGTAGAGGCTGTAGACAGGGCTGCGGATTAATTCCCATGCTTTTTGCTTTATACATCAAACCACTGGCTCAGGCGATTCGGGAGAAAGATGATTTAAAAGGGGATTATGATCAACGAAATAGAACAAAAGATCGGATTATTTGCAGATGATATATTGTTATTTCTAGAAGATATTAACATATCACTTCCCATACTGATGGATCTTTTGGGAAAGTATAATGTATATATTTTTGCGTCATCTGAGGCTTTTTTGCCCAGAGGCAAAAGACTACAGCCTGTATCATAGACATTATATAATGGACCAATAGATCCCGTTGCTCTGGACGGAGTCCAGTCCCAGTAAGCACACATACGTCGGCACGACGTATGCAATTGATCGCTTCGTCTGCAATTGATCGCGGGTCATAAAGAAGAATAATGAAGCATCATTTATTGAGCGTCTGGACGTCTTATTATGATCACAATCTATACATCGCAGCGACGTATTAACTATGTCGGTGAGATGTATTAACAGTTCTTCAGTTGTTCGTGGGTCATTTGGAATCATCGTTTATTGAGCGTCTGGACGTCTTATTATGATCGCAATCTATACATCGCAGCGACGTATTAACTATGTCGGTGAGATGTATTAACAGTTCCTCAGTTGTTGGCGGGTCATTTGGAAGCATCGTTTATTGAGCGTCTGGACGTCTTATTATGATCGCAATCTATACATCGCAGCGACGTATTAACTATGTCGGTGAGATGTATTAACAGTTCCTCGGTTGTTCGCGGGTCATTTGGAAGCATCGTTTATTGAGCGTCTGGACGTCTTATTATGATCGCAATCTATACATCGCAGCGACGTATTAACTATGTCGGTGAGATGTATTAACAGTTCCTCAGTTGTTCGCGGGTCATTTGGAAGCATCGTTTATTGAGCGTCTGGGCGTCTTTACTGTACACGCACACACTGTTGATGTGATGGACAGTGAATCTGAATTCTGCCCAGCAACATATTCGCGCCACAGTCGATAAAGGAAGGGGGAAAAAAAAGTTGCCAGTCTACGAAGGGTTAGGATGGAGACTGCTTCTTTGCTGCTGTCAAATACCATGGTAAGCACTATTTCATCTTAACATAACGTTAGCTAATACAAATATTTCGACGTTTTCGCATGTGGAAGTTGATGTTCATCAGACTAATAACAAGATATGTTAGTAGCTAAGTTAGCTACGTCATGTCATGGTTTAAAGTAACTTTAGAGCCGTTAGATCAGGCTAACATCGCACTAGCCGCCCTATTTCACATTCATTTAAAATAAATTAAAATATCCGTGCTCTAGCTAATTAGCTTGATATATGTACTAATCTGAATTTAAAGTTAACGTTAGCTGCTAGCTAGCTATGTCAGTTGCTGTACATGCCAGTAACGTTAGCTAACGTGAGGCTGCTAGCTAGCTATAGCTAATTGAACGTTACCCGATATCCCTTAACGTTAATTTTAGCTAGCTAGATAACAGTAACTGAGTGCCGCACCTCAGGCATACTTTGCTCATATTTTTGTTTTGTCTTTAATGGAACTGAAACCTCAACAGGGAACATTTAAAGCTGAAGACTTTCTTATAGAATCAAAATGTAGCTAGCTAGCTAGCTAAAGGTAAATTCGGCATGTAGCGTTAGCTAGCTAGCTAATCTGCCAACTAACGTTAAATCATATTTAAAAAAGGTGAAGAAGTTCAGGGGCCGTCTAATGGCAGGCTAACGTTCGTACTTATTACATTGTGATTGTGATATTTTTACCCTGCTTATTAACTAAATGACACTATGTAAAATTAGTTTAGGACAGTTTAGCTGTGGTTCGTTTCTTTACACGGCATTAGCTAAATCTGGTTAACAACTGATTTTGAAAATAGGGTTGGGAGTGCCAACGGTTATAAAACATCAGTTATTAGCTAGATGGTGCCCGTTTTCGTGGGCTAACGTTAGCCTTCAAAACACTAATGAGCATCTTCACCTGTTACCATGATTTTCTTGCTGATATATCACTAACGTTGATTAATTCAAATAAAAACAATTTACCTGGCAAGCTAGCGTTAGCTTAATGTAGTTACTGTCAGTCACCTAGCTAACTTAAAGTTTTACTTTTTGTTGAAGCTAAATTGACCATAAGCCTAACTGACATTAGCGGTTTATAATCGGCTTTAACAGGGACTAAACACGTTCGATGGGCATATTGAATCACATTTGACTTTGAGATCAATACAATTATCAATATCACAATAATTTAATTGGTACATTTATTTTTTTCGTTTTCCGTTAGAACGATGTATATGAGTGCATCTGTAAGATGTATGAAATACGTTGGAACGATGTATATGTATACGTCGCGGAGAGAGCGGCTACATGTCGTTGAAACGTACAGCAGCGACGTCGCGGGGACGTCGTGCCAGTGAGCAAACGAGCAATCTACTACGTATCCCCGATGAATTTTGATTACATCGCCAATACATCGTGGCGACGTATGTGTGCTATAAAGTTTATAGCAAGGGTAACTTTGGTAAACTGTTAGTTGATGCTTGTTTGTTTCACTAGCTAGTTATCCATCATTAAAAAGGGAGTTCTTGCTAAGAATATCACCATCTTCTACAAAATGTCAGGAATACACCGTGTTCATTGCAAAACAGTAGTAACAATACTAAAAATACTGCATCCTCACAAAAGAGCAGTATTTTTTGATAGTAGCTTTCACATAGTGTGTCTGTTTTTATGTTTGTATGATGTATAGTGGAAGATCAGAAAACGTCAGCAGGAGTTGGGAGAGAAGGCAATGCAGAGATGAAGGACATCATACTACAATAATAGTTGTGTGTATAAGCCTGATCAACAAGTGAAAAGAGTCAGGTATGTTATTGTCATATTAGTTTGTTGCATGATGCAAATTACACACCTGTAATCTGAATCTATCTAGTATTTGGGGCAGGCGCAGTGCCACTCATGACTCTTATGTGTTGCTCTATTTTTTTAACCCCCTGTGTGTTCAAGGGGTCCTAGACTTTCTCTATCTATTACATTGTACTTTAATTATTAATTACCTCTGTATATTAATCTCTTTCAGATAAGAGGAAAGAGTTTTAAAACTGATTTGACGACCACTGCTAATGATTCCAGAAGAGGAAGCCAAAGAAGAAGACCTACACAGACTTTGAAATGGGTAGGTAATAAACTATTATTAAATCTTATCCATCTATCAACAGTAAATATTTTAACCCTTTGGAAGTTGTACTTAAGTTACATTTTGTATTCAAATGTAACTCGAATGTGCAGTAAAGGAGAGATACCACACGTCCTTCCTGCTGGTGCCAGACTTTATAATCAACACTGCTCCAAGTAGACCACACGCAACCTATCTGACAATTTACTCACGTGAAACATCAATGTACACCTTTTTTATGCAATATCAATAACTCCTCTGTGCAATACTGTGAATACCATATTATTAAACTTTCTGTCTGTATACTGAACAGTTTTAACTGCTTTATTCTTGCGTTTTTACTGATGCTTTTGTCATTGCACTTTCCTTTTGGTGCAGTATCACTGAAAATGTCCTGCACTGTGGGATTAATTAAGGATCTTATCTTGTTTTAAATTTTTATATGTTTGTATTTTTCAGATCTCTCAATTGCCATGATGACCAAGATATTCAACGGGGAAATGTAGAAAGCTGCCATATTCCCAGTCATTACTTGCCAAATCATCTGTGGTAAGTTTACAAAACCATAATTGAAAATGGGAGTAGGAAGTAAAGAGAGGGCAGCATAAAATGACACCTTTGGTTTCAAAAGTAAATTTTTAAATAATTGTGATTACTATTAAACCTTGATGTTAGCCCTTTTAGAGAGAAAGTTATGGTATTTTTTATGGGACGATTTATAACATGCTATTTAAAGCTTTAATTTACAAAGTGATTTAAATACATATTGTCAGAATGGCACTTTAACAGCGGTTAAAGCTAGATGGGATACAGCTACGGTGACGACAGTTAAGTTTAGGCACCAAAACGACTTGTTAAGTTCAGGAAACAGATCGTGGTTTGAATAAAAAACTCTAGAGGAACGAAACACGTTTTCCTGGGTGAAAGTATAACAAATATATTATTATATTAGTCTAGATTTTGCGGGGTTTTTGCGTAACTTTTGGCCGTAGCTGTATCCCTTCTACCGTAAACCTGTTGTGGCTCTTGAACTTCATCCAAAATGAAACTGCACAGACTGCAGCGCCCCCCTACTGACCAAATGTCCTTACTGTTCAATTATATTTAAAGGCTGAATTGGAGCTTCTGAGGAAAATTTAGCAGAGAATTTAACTACGTTAAAACATTTGGCTTGCCACATTTTACTTGATGAAACTGGTCTTCTATTCACATCTGCAAAAAAAAATATTACTCAACCACTTCTTAAAAACAAAGGGAGATGTAACAAAAAAATGATTAAAAGATACTTCTTCGAATAACAAAACACACAAAACCCAAATCTTTTGTTCTTGTCACTGCAGCAGCACCACCGAGGGATTTTACTTTCCTGAGTACGAAGCCGGCCATCAAGGACTTCCCCGACTGGCAACAGACTGGAGCAGAGGCTGTAGCAGGGACAGCATTTTTTTTTGCTACTGAAATAATTTACATTATGATAGAAAGTGGACAATATAGTGTGACAATTAGTTTTGTACACACTGCTGTTCTGAAGCAGGGATATACAGCTCACGAGTGTGTAGTCAAAAGAGAGAAATACTGTATATTTCAGCAACTCCTACAGATTAAGAAAAATAATTAATTTTGTTAATAAATAAATGTTATTCTTGGCTCAATTGTTAAGTGTTTGGGTTCAAATAACATTACCATGATCCCATAGGCATCCAAAAAACTGAGAAAGTGACGTTTTTTAAAACTGAAACAGGGTGTTGGACATCCTGTTGTGTGTGTGTGCAAGCCCTTTTTATTACCACGGGTTTACAGACATGTCTCTAATAATTGGGTATCACCTGGAACACAGCCAATAATCGAGAGACACACCCACCAAACGAGAGAAAACATAACTCAAGTCGTTGCACACCGTTCCCAGGAAACGTGCGTGCCCCAGCTCTTTGCCTGAGGGGAAGCCCACAGTCTCAGACTTTTAAAAAAACCCTGGTTTAAGCTTTTAACCCTTGTGTTGACTTCGGGTCAAATTGACCCGTTTTCAACTTTTGTTTTATATCAGAAAATATGGCACGTAGAAATAAGAGCTGAAAATGTATAGAAGAAAAATGTAATAATTTTTTTTTCAAGGTTGACCGGAAGACAACACAAGGTAGTGTTTTTGTACATTAGCCCTTAGTATAGACCACAGTAGGATAATTATCCCCAAATCTAGCTACATACAAGAATATATTTTAATGTGTTACAGTGTGCTATTTTCTATGATTTGAACTTGTGTAAATTGTCTTTGAGTACCCTGAAAAGCGCTTTATAAATAAAATGTATTATAAGTAATTGTGTATGGTTTATCTATCTTACTTTAGCAATTAAATTTAGTAAAGATTTTAAAGTAATTGTGTGTGACCTATACTGACCAGTTTTGTTAAATGGATTAATGCAGGATCAATTGATCTGCACATCTTCCTGACATCTGTACTACGTATAACAGATGTCAGGAACGATGTACCTGAGGCTGCATCTGTAAGATGTATAGAAGATGTTAGAACGATGTATATAAGCCTACATCTCTACGATGTATTGCATACGTTAGAACGACGTATATAAGCCTACATCTCTACGATGTATTGCATACGTTAGAACGACGTATATAAGCCTACATCTCTACGACGTATGGCATACGTTAGAACGACGTATATAAGCCTACATCTCTACGACGTATGGCATACGTTAGAACGATGTATATATGTATACGTCGCGGAGAGATCGGATATATGTCGCTGAAACGTAGCGGAGCGACATCGCAGGGACGTCGTGCCAGTGAGCAAACTACCAAAATACTACGTATCCCCGATGTATTCTGATTACATCGCCAATACGTCGCCACGACGTATGTGTGCTTACTGGGGTGAAGGCTATTAGAAGCACTTTTCCGGTGATCTCTTCCCTTACTGCGCAGCCTCCAACTGCCAGAGACAACGTAAATGTGACGTGAGGAACGTGTCTGAAAGTTGTAAGTGTTCTGGTAGCTGTGCCAAGAGAAATCTCAATCATTCCCAATCTTACATAGACGGAGAGTGTAGGTATATGTAAGGAGACAACATAAGCACAGGGTAATTATTGCTAACTAACATGCTAGCTAACATTCGTAATTAAACCTAAACAGCTAATGTAAGTCGAAACTGCCTGCGAGCTTCTCCTGTACTATACGGTAATTCCTCTACTGTGCGACAGTAAGTCACTTGGTTATGACACAATCGTTAGCGTATTTTTACAAAAGCGTCTGCTACAGAGCCATAACGTGAGGTACAAGGTAATGAAGCCTTTAATACATTGTCGTGTTTCTTTAGAATTAAACAATGGACAAATAGAGTCTTTAAACGCTTCAGATGTAAAGTTATTCGCAGTCAAGTGACGTAAAAACAAAATGGCGGTCAGTGGAATGCTAACAAGAGGTGATCTCTTTGTAGCAACAAAATGGCGCCATCGAAGGTTCGCGTTCTGAAGCAAAGCTTACCCCCTTGGCCTGTATTCATTGTGTATTAGGAGCCACTTCCGCATAGCCCAAAGGGGGTTGGACTGTCGGCTTTTTCCGGAGATTGGCGAGGAAAAAACGAGTGTCAGCCATCTTGAATCCTCGCTTAGCTTCTCAGAAACTGTTCATCCCGACGGAAATTTTGGGACGCGAGCTTTTATTTTGAAAAGTAGACGGGACGGCATGATATGGGACGCTCCAGGCTGCTGCCATACAGTCTTGGAAATTTTAGAACAATTATGTGCATTCAACCCCAACCGTCTCGTTATTGTGGCGTTTCATTTCCCCGTTGTTGTGTGCCCCTGCGGCCGGGGATCGTGTCCTGCGAGTGGCGGCCCGCGAGTGGCGACCCGCGAGTGCGCGAGTGCCGGCCCGCGAGTGCGCGAGTGCCGGCCTGCGAGTGCCGGCCTGCGAGTGGCGGCCCGCGAGTGCGCGAGTGCCGGCCGCGAGTGGCGGCCCGTTCTGTTGTTTTGGCCGCCGTGCGGCGTTTCATTTCCCCGTTGTAGTGTGCCCCTGCGCGGGTCGCGAGTGGCGGCTGTTAGGTTTAAAAAAGTTAAAACTGCTTTTGTTTATGCAGCTTGCAGGTAGATCTAATCAAATACACTAATCAGCATTTTACTGCCTAACCCAAAACTCTAGCTTCTAAAGAATTAATTAGGTCATTGCTGTTATTTAGCATAAATGTAAAAGCGCTGGAAGACTTATTGTTTAAACAACGTTGAGAGCCATCCCCTGTCGAGCCAGACGTGATTAAGACAAAGAACGAGTATTGCTGTAGTTTGGAAACAATTGACACCGTCTAGGTAAGATCCTTTGACCGGGTGTAGGTCACTCAGGACACTGATTGGGAACATTCACTTTTCTTTTGAGAGACATCTGACCAATAAGGAAAGATTTCATTGGAGGAACGACCCAGGGGTAGGGGAATAAATGTGTGGTCTGGAGAATGAGTCGGGACTTCTAACTGTGACCCCGCCAGGGGAAGCATGTTGAAGTCCGCTGTTTACAGTGTAATTGTCTGTTTGTCGCATGACTGTTTTTATGTGACTCCGCAAGGAGAAGCATGAATTCAGTCCACTGTCAGCTGCAGTGTCTTATGTTTTATGTTTATGTTTGATTGTGTTTTGACTGTCGTTCTCATGTTGTTTTATTAAACCCTTTTGCTTGACTTTCAATTAGACCCAAGCCTCTCCTTCCTCCTCCAGAAATCAGAACGAACACGTATTTAGAAATTTCTTAACACGGCCCGTCCCGTTGTTTTGGCCGGCGTGTGGCGCCTCATTTCCCCGTTGTCGCAACCCCCAGAGCAGGTTCGAAAAGCATGACCTGTACACGTTCAAAAGTCGTTGCATATACACGAAAAAAACGTCAAAATCGTAACTTGTACATGAATTTATGAATCAAAATAACGTGACTATTACACGACCTGGCGTGAGACCGGGTTGCAACCGTTGCCATGCATAGCAGAGCGTTGCCATGGACACAGTTCTGTTTACTCTGGAGCTATCAATCAATCCGCTGAAAGAAGTCCGGATAATGTATCAGCTGTGGCATAAAAAAAGCATGTTTTAAATGTGTAACACCACTTGAGCCACGGTGAAACGTTTTTTCGTGTATATGGTTGAAATGACAATAAAACACACTTGTTGAGTTGATCGTCTCACTGTCTGTCTGTAAAGGGCAGGCGTGGCTTGGGAGTGGCCTCACCGGAACGTCGACGGAGTCATTAGGTTTCCATTAAAGTCAATCTGTGTATTTCCACAGACTGCGGAACGTCTGCGTCCCTACTGCGTCCCAGTTCCGTCAGTCCGCAGCCCTCCGCAGCAGATACGCAGAGCTTCTATTTTTGACGGACGACAGAGAGCTCCGCAGCAATTCAGCACACGGCAGATAGTGCGGGACAGGAAGTCGAGCACAGAAACAAAATAAATATCCGGTTAATTTTCAAAATAAAATACACCGTGCTCACGGCGGATCATATTTCCCTGCACTTAGAGCTTAGATCGGGCCCAAAAAAATCAACCCCGACCCAGCCCGAGCCCGTGCACGTTGTGTCCGAGCCCGGCCCGTCCCGACACATTAACTGTAATTATGAGCCCGAGCCCGATTTCAACCAGACACTTTTTTAATCCGTGGGCCGTCATAACTGACGTTCTCAACTACAATTCAGAGTTGTTTGAACTGCAGAATCTGTTTAAAATGATCTTAATGAATAATGCAACATGTGCGAAGCATGTAGGCTAAACTGCGCTGTTTGTTTATTCAGAATGGAACGGATCGCAAATGGATCTGAATGAAGAAACGTAAAAAACTCAACGTATTTCTCTGTGAGGGCTTGCCCGCTTGCCTCGCCCTCAGGGGGAGCCTACGCTTGGAGAACTAACAAAAGAGGACGTTGAAGGCTGACTATCATCTTTTCTGCCATGGCGAGCCTGCTTCATGTGTCTGTTCATCATTCACTTCTCCGTTTTATTTGCTGTCATAGGCGAACAGCGGCCGCACTTAATGCAATCAACAAAGCCGACACATAGGCTATGTTGTCACTTCCCACGACTTGTTTAAAATAGCTCCATACCTCCGACTTTCCTCCAAACTTGCTCAAAGGCAATTCTCCCGTTTTTCTTTTTTTCTTTACATCCTCAAGCTCCATGTTGCACTTAAGCTCCACAATACAGCCCACAGCCCCGGTGTGATGCGTGTGAGAGGAGGAGACTCCGCGCATGACACATGTTGCATTTTGTAACTGTAGTCCAACTTGTGTAACTTTTTGGACACATTTGTTACTTTGGCCTAAATAGATAATAGTTCTGATTATGAATAGCTTTCTCCCCACCCAATTAGAAGAAATGATTAAAAATATAGTGGCGGAAAATGGCCGGGCTTGGGTCGGGCTCGGGCAGAGAATCTAAACTCTACCTGCACTACACCTACACAGCACATAGAGTCGTTTCTCCTCTACTCCTCTGGATGGAAACAAACTGTTGTTGGTTTTGTGGTTCTATTCTACGTGAATTCGCGAGAACTTGTGGGTCCTCATGACTACAGCTGTCAGTCACGGCCGCAGCCGTTCCGCAACAAATCCGGACCCGGTGGGTATTGACGGACGGCAGAGCACGCAGCAGACACACAGCGGAGCCGGTCCGCAGCCGTTACGCATCCAGTGGAAATCCCCGGTCATACAGCAGCAAAGCAAGTGCATTCTGGGATTTGGTGTCTTTCATCCATATGAGCCAAAAACACATTTTCTGTCTTATCTTGGCCTAGAAGGCACCAATTTCAATTTTTTTTTCACATTTCTACTACATAAGTGACCCAATTTAAAGATATATTCAGCTTTCCAGCGGTGAAATTTCCCTTTAAGTGATAGAATAAATGTAGTAAAAATGAACATCCTCCCTAGGCTACTTTATTTATTTCAATCCCTCCCGGTAAATATACCATCAAAACAATTCACAAAGTGGGATAAGCTGTTTTCGAAGTTTGTGTGGGATAGGAGGAGGCCCAGAGTTAGGTATTCAACAATACAGCTGCAGAAAGACAAGGGGGGCATGGCCCTGCCTAATTTAAAAATGTATTTCTATGCAGCTCAATTGCGATACTTGCGTTGCTGGTGTGACCCTAGTTATTTTGCCAGATGGAAAGAGATTGAGACATGCATCCCCGGATATAATGTTCAGACACTTATGGGAGAGGACCATATTCCAACCGATTTAATAGATTTACTGGGCCCAATTGCACAATTCTCAATGGAAACTTGGTATAGTGTTGCAAGACAAATACAATTGAATAAAGAAAGGAAAATATTAAGATGGGTAGCTCATGACAAAGACTTCATGCCAGGAACCCATGACTCAAATTTCAAATATTGGATCAATAGAGGGGTTACAGCCTTTTGTAATTTAATTAATAAAGATCTTTTTGAAATGAAAATGAAATGAAGATCTTTTTTATGTGAACCACGTTTCCATTTCAACGGGGAGAAATATTTGGCCTTTTGGGGGCACTGCAAAGTGAGTCACTTTAGCAATAGAATGGTCAAAGGCACTTTAGCAATTGAATGGTCTATACCTTGATTTCTCTGGAGCTGGGTTTCTCCATAATTCCAGGGTATATATGGACATGCTGGGTATCAATGGGACACTGACGATCTGTATTTTGTGAATCAGGTTAATTAGCAGCCTTAAAGAGAGTTGAAATATAGCTTTAAGTGGATATGTAAGCCTTTATTTTTAAACACATTAAACACATTAAAAACATTATGGGATGTGTATACTATCACCCTAAGGTGAAATGAGTCTGGCTAAGCTGGAGGTTTGGTTTCTAGAGCAGCCTGAATAAGACTTACAATATGGCTTAAAAAAGGAACACGCCGACTTATTGGGAATTTAGCTTATTCATCGTAACCCCCAGAGTAAGACAAGTCGATACATACCCTTCTCATCTCCGTGCGTGCTGTAACGCTTCCTGACGGTTCCAGCATTAGCTTAGCCTAGCACAGATCCTGCAGGTAACTGGTTCCAAATAGCCTGCTGCTCCAAATTGTGACAAAAGTGACAAAATAACGCCAACATGTTCCTATTTACATGTTGTGATTTGTAGAGTCACAGCGTGTACCAAAAACAATGTAACATGAGACACAGCCATCTTCTAACAGTAAACAAACCGGGAACTATATTCTCAGACAGGCTTGCTGCGAGCATATCACTCCGCCCAATTACTATATTCTTCCACCTGAGAATATAGTTCCCGGTTTGTTTACTGTTAAAAGACGGCTGTGTCTCATGTTATGTTGTTTTTTGTACACGCTGTGACTCTACAAATCACAACATGTAAATAGGAACATGTTGGTGTTATTTTGTCACTTATTCAGAGCAGTAGGATTACTGGAACCATTAACCTGCATGTTCTGTGCTGGCCTGATGCTGCTGGAGCCGTCAGACAGCGTTACAGCACACACGGAGATGAGAAGGGTATGTATCGACTTTTCTTACTCTGGGGGTTACGGTGAATAAGCTAAATTCCCAATAAGTCGGCGTGTTCCTTTAACTACCAGCCAGAAAAAATAGTTGAAATATAGCTTTAAGTGGACATTTCAGCCTTTTTTTTAAATCCTATATCAGAATGCTCCGATATTACACAGGAACATTATGGGATGTGTATAATATCCCCCTGATGTGAAATGAGTCTGGCTAAACTGGAAGTTTGGTTTCTAGAGCAGCCTGAATAAGATTTATAATATGGCTTTAATTAACAGCCAGAAAAATAGTTGGAATATAGCTTTAAGTGGGTATGTAAGCCTTTATTTTTAAAATCCTGTATCAGAATGCTCCGATTTTACCCAGGGATAATTATGGGATGTGTATACTGTCACCCTGATGTGAAATGAGTCTGGCTAAACTGGAGGTTTGGTTTCTAGAGCAGCCTGAATAAGACTTACAATATGGGTTCAATTAGCAGCCAGAAAAAGAGTTGTAATATAGCTTTAATTTGACATTTAAGCCTTTAATTTTTTTCAACCGGGAGCCATATTTAGCCTTTTGGGGGCACTGCAAAGTGAGGCAATAGAAAATCTTGATTTCCCTTGAGCTGGGTTTTCTCCATAATTCCAGGGTAGATATGGACATGCTGGGCATCAGTGGGTCGGTGTATTGTGTGAATCAGGTTTCGAATTCAACGGGGAGCCATTCTTGGCCTTTTGGGGCACTGCAAAGTCAGGCACTTCAGCAATAGAATGGTAAAAATCTTGATTTCTCCATAATTCCAGGGTAGATAAGGACATGCTGGGCCACAATGGGAATGGGAGGAGCTGTATTATGTGAATCACCTTTCACATTTAATGGGGAGCCATAGTCGGCCATTTGGGGGCCGTGCAACATCAGGCATTTTAGCAATAGAATCATCAAAATCCAGATTTATCTGGAGCTGCGTTTTCTCCATAATTCCACGGTAGATATGGACATGCTGGGCATCAATGGGAACGGGAGGAGCTACAGTACAGGCCAAAAGTTTGGACACACCTTCTCATTCAATGAGTTTTCTTTATTTTCATGACTATTTACAGTACATTGTAGATTCTCACTGAAGGCATCAAAACTATGAATGAACACATATGGAATTATGTACTTAACAAAAAAGTGTGAAATAACTGAAAACATGTCTTATATTTTAGATTCTTCAAAGTAGCCACCATTTGCTTGTTTGATAGCGCTGCAAACCCTTGGTGTTCTCTCAATCAAGCTTCATGAGGTAGTCATCTGAAATGGTTTTCACTTCACAGGTGTGCCTTGTCAGGGTTAATTAATGGAATTTTTTTCCCTTATTAATGGGGTTGAGACCATCAGTTGGGTTGTGCAGAAGTCAGGTTGATACACAGCCGACAGACCTATTGGATAACTGTTAGAATTCATATTATGGCAAGAACCAATCAGCTAAGTAAAGAGAAACGAGTGGCCATCATTAGTTCAACAAATGAAGGTCAGTCAGTCCGGAAAATCATCATCAACTAGTGGTCTCCCCCCACCCCCCGAGATACAATTTGAAGATGAAATAAAGTGAAATAGGCAAACACACTTTTCTTCATGCAGGTTTTGTTATGAACAGTATTAAAGTTTGGACTAAGGACATTAAGTGTAATGATTGCGCAAGAGCTTAACGGCTGTATTTTCAGACTTTTGATGATATATGCACAGTTTTAAAAGCGGAGTGTCTATTTGCACCCCCGGTACGAATAGCCTCGGCCACACAGCTGAGCTATTTACACCCTGTGACGTAACAACAAAAAAACGTTGCTCGCGTGCACCGAAATCATGGCGGACGTTCATCTTCCATAACCGCAGAAACTGGCATATTAGGGAAGTTTTGTCTCTAAAGTTTATAACAATTGAATTTCTAGCGGAAAATGGATACTACAGTTGCGCTTTCTGTCTTCAGTGAAGGCATACAACCGTTAGTTTGTTAGCTAGTACCTATTTTTTTGTATACAGTATGGTTACCTAGCAACCGAGGCTTGAAGAAACCAAGTGGTAAACAGTTGTTCAACTTTCTGAAAGAACTGCTAGGTGAGTGGTTAGTACGCTTGCCTTTGGTATGGGAGTTTGATTCCCCTGCGTGGTGATCTTATTTTTTTAAATTTGGATTGGATAATTTGCATGCAGGACCCGCGAACGCGAATTTCTTTTTTTTGCAGGGTGGTAGGGGAAGACTCATGAATATGCCTGCTCTGGTTGGGTTGGTTAGGTTTAGGTAAGAGGAGTGGGATGGTTATGGTTAGGGTAAGAATGTCAGGGCTATAATATTCCAAAAAGGTGTAATACATGAGTAGTAAGTTTAACTGTGTGTATATGCCAAGGTACTGTAAATGCACAGGGGTGCAAATAGCATACACTGCTAATTGTACCAGGGGTGCAAATAGCATACACTTCTAATTGTACCACGGGTGCAAATAGCATACACTTCTAATTGCACCAGGGTACAAATAGCATACTGCTAATTGTACCAGGGGTGCAAATAGCATACACTGCTAATTGTACCAGGGGTGCAAATAGCATACACTTCTAATTGTACCAGGGGTGCAAATAGCATACACTGCTAATTGTACCAGGGGTGCAAATAGCCTCACCCTTTTAAAAGACATATATTTAGTTATTTACACTGTGTTCTGGCATTATCTAATGCTAGGGTATTTGATGCTATCCTGTATTCCATGCAGTCGGGCCATCTCTCCTCCTGCGCTCCGTAGCGGACAATGTGACGGTTTGATTTAAGATTTGAGTTGGAGGTGTTTATGGAACAATTATCACTCAGTAAAAGCGCAAATAACACTGCTGGATTTAATCTTCATGATGTAGTGTGAAGAAATGTGCGTGAGGCATTAATACTTAAACATATTAAGAGTAATTGTTATTCCACGTACTTTCTGCAGTCTGACTTCAGTTCACCACCTCACCATCTGCGTCGCCAATTCATATTTTGTCTCCAAAATGTGCGTACGCATGGGTCAGAGTTTGCGTGGAGGACCGCACATTCTCCCGTCAAATTTGTTTTTTATAAATCACAGCCTTTGCGTGGGAAGTAGCGTACGCACATTTTCAGCCCCGTTTTGTGCGTACGCCACGTTTATAAATGAGACCCCTGATGAATGCCACACAGAGTTCTAGCAGCAGACACATCTCTAGAACAAATGTTAAGAGGAGACAAGCAGAAGAGATTTGTTACGGCCAATAAACACAAGGAATGGACATTAGACCAGTGGAAATCTGTGCTTTGGTCTGATGAGTCAAAATTTTAGATCTTTGGTTCCAACCGCTGTGTCTTTGTGCGACGCAGAAAAGGTGAACGAATGGATTCTACATGCCTGGTTCCCACCGTGAAGCATGGACGAGGAGGTGTGATGGTGTGGGGGTGCTTTGCTGGTGACACTGTTGGGGATTTATTCAAAATTGAAGGCATACTGAACCAGCATGGCTACCACAGCATCCTGCAGCGACATGCCATCCCATCCGGTTTGCGTTTAGTTGGACCAGCATTTATTTTTCAACAGGACAATGACCGCAAACACACCTCCAGGCTGTGTAAGGGCTATTTGACCAAGAAGGAGAGTGATGGAGTGCTGCGCCAGATGACCTGGCCTCCACAGTCACCGGACCTGAACCCAATCGAGATGGTTTGGGATGAGCTGGGGTCTCATTTATAAACGTGGCGTACGCACAAAACGGGGCTGTGATTGTTGTTCAGCAGCCTGAAAAAGACTTACAATATGGCTTGAAATATATAGAAATATAAAGAGTTGAAATATAGCTTTAATTGGACATTTAAGCCTTGAATTATAAAATCCTATATCAGAATAGTCAGATATTATGCTAGTGACAGTCTGGGATGTATATACCATCCCCCTGAGGTGATGTTAGTCTGGCTAAATAGGATATTTCATTTTAGAGCACTCTGAAAAAGAGTTACAATATGGTTTTAATTAGTAGCCAAAATATTAGTCTATTATATATAGATTTAATTTATTTATATACACTACCAGTCAAAAGTTTTAGAACACCCCAAATTTTCCAGGTTTTTATTTAAATTCATGCAGTTCAATGTCTTATTGTACTCAAATGAAAGAATAGAACAAATTAACAATTTAAGTTAAAAAATAAATCATTGATATCAATTTATAAACCAAAATGTATGCAATATTTTTGACTCAAAGTAGCCCCCTTTGGCAGATGTAACAGCTGAACACACTCATGGCATTCTTTCTACAATGGAAATCAAATATTCTTCAGAAAGTTCTTCCCAACTCTGTTGCAGAAGATCCCATAAATGTGTGGCACTTGTAGGTTGCTTTGCATTCACTTTTCTGTCCAGTTCATCCCAAACCAGCTCAATGGGGTTTAAGTCTGGTGACTGTGCTGACCACTCGATGTTTTTAAGCTTACCATCTTGTTCTTTTTTGCTAAAAGGTAGTTCTGACATAGCTGGGACTTATGTTATGGGTCATTATCTTGCTCTAGGATGAACCCCTGACCAACTAGGCGCATACCAGAGGGTACTGCATGGCACTGCAAAATGCTGTGGTAGCCGTTTTGGTTCAGGGTGCCTTTCACTCTGTACAAATCACCAACCCTGGATCCAGAAAAACAGCCCCAGACCATCACGCTTCCTCCTCCATGTTTGACAGTTGAGACACACTGAGGAACCATCCTTTCGCCTACTCGACGGCGTACAAAAATCCTGCGTGATGAACCGAAGATTTCAAATTTTGATTCATCAGTCCATAGCACCTTCTTCCAGTCTTCATTAGTCCATTGACGATGTTTCTTGGCCCAGGCAAGCTCCTTTTTCTTATTCTGACGTCTTAGCAATGGCTTTCTTGCTGCAACTCAACCTATCAGACCTGCAGCTCGAAGTCTTCTCTTTACAGTTGAAACTGAGACTGGCTTATTACGACCACTATTAAGCTGTTCTTGAAGCTGTTGTCCTGTGAGCCGCCTATCACACAAGCTGTTGACTCTCAGAAACTTGTCTTCTGATTTTGTTGTGGCTTTAGGTCTGCCAGACCTCTTCCTGTCAGAGTTTCCCCCAGTTTCTAAGTGCCTTTTGATGGTGAAGAATACTGTACTCACTGACACCTTGACTTTCTTTGCAATTTCTCTGTAGGAAAGACCAACATTCTTAAAGGAACACGCCGACTTATTGGGAGTTTAGCTTATTCACCGTATACCTCAGAGTAAGACAAGTCGATACATACCCTTCTCGTGTCCGTGCGTGTTGCAACTCTGTCTGACGGCTCCACCGGTAGCTTAGCCTAGCACAGAATCTGCAGGTAACTGGTTCCAACTAGCTTACTGCTCTGAATAAGTGACAAAATAACGGCAACACGTTCCTATTTACATGTTGTGATTTGTAGAGTCACAGTGTGTACACAAAACGTAACATGAGACACAGCAGTCTTCTAACCGTAAACAAACCGGGAACTATACTCTCAGACAGGCTTGCTGCAAAGCAAATCATTCCGCCTAAGTACTATATTCTTCAGCCTGAGAATATATTTCCCGGTTTGTTTACAGTTACAAGATGTCTGTGTCTCATGTTACATTGTTTTTTGTACACGCTGTGACACCTTGACTTTCTTCGCAGTTTCTCTGTAGGAAAGACCAACATTCTTAAAGGAGAACTCCGGGCAATTTTTACGTTAATCTTGACCGCTATATGTATACGAGTACTGCCGATAGCAAAAAAAACGAGCCGAATCGGTGCTAGCAACACGGAGCTGCTGCAGCTAATGCCGAGAGCTCCCACTCAGCTAAAACGGCAGTTATGGGGGCATAGGATAAAGAGTGCCTTTGTGCAACTTAACAGACACAAAATGCAATTAAAATGTCTGTGCAACATGAACAGGGACCTTACATGACAACAAGAAGCATTTAGCAACTTAGCCATTGTTTAAACTCACCTACCCTCTTAGCTGCTAGCTGCAGTCTGGGATGAGTGAGAGTGTTCAGCCAGGCTCCGGTAATAATCATCACGCAGCAGTTCCATGTGTATTTGTAGCATATCCATTTGTGTGCTGTCGTTGGTGAATATGAGTCTCTGCAGTGGCGAATTGTGTGGTAGTTTCCTTAGCCAGGCTAGCAGCCCGGACCGGCATCCTTTTACTTCCTATAGCCGCCTCCCTCGCCTGCTGAGCCCGATAACAATCCAACAAGCGCCCGCTGGTCTGGTGGAGGTCTTCCAGAAGACCGTTCAAGCCTTCGCGGCGAAAAATTTTATTTTATTTCACCCTCACAAATAGGTAATTGAGTACTGTGGTGGTTATGACCATATTAGTGACTTTTAGGATTTTTCTGCGATTACGTGAAACTGCCACAGATTTGGCCGTGTTCATTTAATGGAATTCTGTGAGACCAGAGGCCTCATTTATAAAACCTGTTTTGTCGTCGCAACATTCCTCGCAATAGTCGGGATTTATAAAGAATTTCCATGCGTAAAAATGTTCCTAGTTTTCCGCGATCTTTTCACCGTAATACTCCCAAGGTTTTGTAGACTGTGTTTTAGTGAACTCTGATGGTATGCCCGTTTTCCGAACCTAACCCAGTTTGTTTTCCTGAACCCAACAATCCCGTTCTTGCTAAACCGACCCATACCCCACTAACACAGAACGTTTAGGGAACGTTGGGGATCGTTAGTTTTTGGTTCTCTAAAGGTTAGTTCGAACCAAACCAAAAACTAACGTTTAGGGAACGTTCCCTCATGGTTATAACGTTCCCTAAACGTTAGGGGAACCAACCAACGGGAACGTTCTCTTGTGGTTGCACTGTTACCTCCACACAACGTTCCCGTTTGGTTGTTTTTGGTTATTCTGAGTGCGGTTTTGAAAATTATTTTTACCAGCTCCATTTAAGTTTTTGAAGTAGCCTAACAGTCACTTGATTTAGATTCACGCACAAATTATTGGTCTTATAAAATCGAAGTAAGATAAACAACATAGCAAGAGAATAAAATTATTTTTAGGCTGATAACAATTTTGTTAAAAACAATACTTTTGTGCTTGATTTCGTTTTTTTAACTGTATTAGGTGAAAATACTTAAAACATATATCAATCGATCAAAACAGAATCTATCAATAGAACGATTTTCACAACTAAGAAAATTCACTTGTTTCATTTCTAACAAGTGTCTCAGTCCAGTGTACAAATCCTACCCAGAGCCAGATATATGTCTTTCTCTATCACTCTGATCCTACCGTTACTCCCCCCCGCCAGTAGGGGAAGACAGTGCCTCTGCTCTCCGGTGACCGATTCAAGTCCTGTCCTGACTTCCGTTTACAACACCGGTACACCCACCTGGCTAACAGGACAGACAAAAGATCCGTTCGCTCGGTCCCAAATTTGAACTGAAATACTGCCATTGACTAAAACCTATGCTGACTACACTTCACCGACGGTGTTATAACGCAAGGTAGGACGAAGATACCAAGAAGGACATTGTCGGCTGTCAACCGTAAAGACTTTCCTCCGCTCAAGACTGCTAGCCCGTATGCTAACGCGGGAAACAAGTTAGCTTTCCACAGCTAGCTAAGCTGCTAGCCCTACTGTGGAGGATACATCAAAGTTGGCCACAGAGACTGAACCTTCCCTCGGTGATGTTTTAACCACCATAAGGAACCTGAACAACAAGGTGAGAGATTTTGGTAAACAACTTAAAGAAAGCTCCGACATGGTTGCCAGCATTAGCTAGCTATACAGCGACT
>JABUOV010000259.1:15000-37500 GCA_025617405.1 Perca schrenkii
GTTTGGGGTGCGTTCAAACTCGTGTTTGGGGTGCGTTCAAACTCGTGTTTGTCACAATTTGACCTGGCACCAACCACATGAAAAACCGTTCAAACTCGTGTTTGGTGTGCGTTCAAACTCGTGTTTTGGTGTGCGTTCAAACTCGTGTTTTGGTGTGCGTTCAAAGTCGTTATTTGGGGTGCGTTCAAACTCGTGTTTTGGTTGCGTTCAAACTCGTGTTTTAGGGTGCGTTCAAACTCGTGTTTTGGGGTGCGTTCAAACTCGTTTTTTGGGTGCGTTCAAACTCGTGTTTGTCACAATTTGACCTGGCACCAACCAAATGAAAAAACCGTTCAAACTCGTGTTTTGGTTGCGTTCAAACTCGTTTTTTGGGCTGCGTTCAAACTCGTGTTTATCATAGTTTGACCTTGTGCAAACCACACGAAAAAACGTGTTGGGGGTGCGTTCAAACTCGTTTTTTGGGCTGCGTTCAAACTCGTTTTTTGGGTGCGTTCAAACTCGTGTTTGTCACAATTTGACCTGGCACCAACCACATGAAAAAACGTTCAAACTCGTGTTTTGGGGTGCGTTCAAACTCGTGTTTTTGGGGTGCATTCAAACTCGTGTTTTGGGGTGCGTTCAAACTCGTGTTTTGGGGTGCGTTCAAACTCATGTTTATCACAGTTTGACCTTGCGCAAACCACACGAAAAACCGTGTTTGGGGTAGGGCTGGGCAATATATCGATATTATATCGATATATCGTGATATGAGACTAGATATCGTCTTAGAGTTTGGATATCGTAATATCGTGATATGACATAAGTGTCTTTTCCTGGTTTTAAAGGCTGCATTACAGTAAAGTGATGAACTCTTCTGAACTTATCAGACTGTTCTAGCTGTTCTGTTATTCACCTTTACCCACTTAGACATTACGTTCACATTACTAATGATTATTTATCTAAAATCTAAGTATGAAGATATTTTGTTAGAGCACCAATTGTCAACCCTAGAATATATCGCCGCAATATCGATATCGAGGTAATGGTTGAAGAATATCGTGATATCTGATTTTCTCCATATCACCCAGCCCTAGTTTGGGATGCGTTCAAACTCGTGTTTTGGGGTGCGTTCAAACTCATGTTTTGGGGAATGTTCAAAGTCATGTTTGGGCTGCGTTCGTAGCCGCGTGTGGGCTGCGTTCAAACTCGTGTTTGGGGTGCGTTCAAACTCGTGTTTGGGCTGCGTTCAAACTCGTGTTTTGGGGTGCGTTCAAACTCGTGTTTTGGGGTGCGTTCAAACTTGTGTTTGGGGTGTGTTCAAACTCGTGTTTGGGGTGCTTTCAAAGCTACGTGTGGGCTGCGTTCAAACTCGTGTTTGGGCTGCGTTCAAACTCGTGTTTTGGGGTGCGTTCAAACTCGTGTTTGCGGTGCGTTCAAACTCGTGTTTGGGGTGTGTTCAAACTCGTGTTTGTGGAGCGTTCAAACTCGTGTTTGGGGTGCGTTCAAACTCGTGTTTGGGTGTGTTCAAACTCGTGTTTGGGGAGCGTTCAAACTCGTGTTTTGTGCTGCGTTTGTTTTATACACATAGAGACACATGGTGACTCGTCAAAACCAGACGGCGATGGGGTCAAACTGTGACTGTAATTTTTAATCAGCTCCACATGTGGAGGATCTTTTCTACCAATCAGACTCTTCTGCTGGTTACCATGGAGCTCCGGCTGCATTTACACGAACCATAAGCATCGCCACAACACAACAAACGCATTTTAAACACCGTCACTAGCGACCTCTGTCTCTGACTCTGGTCATTACGCTCCAGAAAACTAAACCGTTGGCTGGGTTAATGAACCAGAAGCATCGTCTGAATACTGGTTCCACAGTAATCTCGTTTAGGGATGCACCGAATCCAGATTTTTGGGGTTTTCGGCCGAATACCCGAACCCACAGGTTGAGATTGTGCTGCCTCCTCCTCCCATCCTCAGTCTATGAACCCAGTAAACACATGAATGAAGTAAACAGGGACTGTCCTTCCTTTGCTGTACCTGAAGTTGCTGCTGTCTGGAGATTCCTTCATGCACAACTCGTATTCTTTCTGATGTTTCACATAGACAGTATATATATATATATATATATATATATATAAACTGGACCAGCAGACCCCGTGTCTCTGGTCTGAGACCAGTGAAGGATATCAGAAGTCTCTTTCCCGGTGCTGGCTGAGCGTTACTGAGCAGCCTCCAACTGAGCTTGAAGACGTAGATGTGACGTGAGCAACGTGTCTGAAAGTGTGAAGTCTTCTGGTAGCTGTGCCGAGAGAAATCTCAATCATTCCCAATCTTACAGAGACGGAGAGCGTAGGTATATGTAAGGAGATAACATAGACACAGGCTAATTACTGATCACTAACATGCTAGTTAACATTAGTAATTACTGATCACTAACATGCTAGTTAACATTAGTAATTAAACCTAAACAGCTAATGGAAGTCCAAACTGCCTGTGAGCTTCTCCTGTACTATACGGTAATTCCTCTACTGTGTGACAGTAAGTCTCGTGGTTATGACCCAATCGTTAGCCTATTTTTATAAAAGCGTCTGCTACGGAGCCATAACGTGAGCTACAAGGTAATGGAGCCTTTTATACATTGTCGTGTTTCTTTAGAAATAAACAACGGACAAATAGAGTCTTTAAACGCTTCAGATGTAAAGTTATTCTCTGTCAAAGTGACGTCAGAATGAATGGGAGTCAATGGGATGCTAACGGGAGGTGATCGCTTGGTAGCATCAAAATGGCGCCATAGGAGGTTCGAGTTCTGAAGCAAAGCTCACCCCCCTTTATGTTTCGTACCAGATGTTGTAACAGCGGCCATGTTGTGTATAGTTTAGGGTCCTCGACACCACCAGACCAATCAGCATTGAACAGATTGAACATGTAGCTGGACTTGAATGGTCTTCTTTGGACTGAAAGTTCTGCCAAACAACAACTTGTTCTGCTCATCAGATCCATGTCCACTTTCTCACAGCCTGCTGCATTGAACGCTCCACCTACGTAAACACCTTCCCGTAATCAACGGCGCCGTCACTACGGTGACCAGCGTAGCGCACCGAAGTGCAATTGTAGGCGTCAAAAAGCCCAACATTCAGCCGAATCAGAAGCCCAATCCTGGATTTGGTGCATCCCTGCATCCCTTTTTTTTGCGTTTTTATAACGAAATAAATCTGAATCAGGTGTACAACACATTCCACAGTATTCCAGATGATGATGATTAAGTTATTTATATAAGAGTATCCTCATAATCTTAATTAAAATACACACACACACACACACACACATGTAAACGTAGCTGGAGCAGCCAGCAACAAGGACGGAGCCAGTTGCCCGTCCTGCTCAGGACATTTTATTTCCAACAACCACACAAACTCACTGGAAGAAGAAGAAGGAGAAGAGGATGAAGAAGAAGAGCAGGAGAAAGAAGAAGAAGAAGAGGAAGAAGGCGACAGGCTGCTATTCAAACACCAACAAAAACCTGACATTGCACTGGATTTATTTTGTAATTTGCTTTTTTTTGGACTCTCTCTCTCTGTGTCTATGATCATGTTTACTTTCTGTGTAAATGTCACGTTTAGCTAAATGTATGCTTGCTTTTTTTTAATTATTATTTTTGCCAAAGCCTCTGTATCGTGCTTCAATTATATACCTTGTGTTGTCTTCGGGTCAAATATGACCTGTTTTTAAAATATCTATGTCAGAAATATGGGTTTCTCGGTAACTACCTAACTTAAATTACCCCGAAAACACACGTGTGTGCGTGCGTCGAATGGAAGACAACACAAGGGTTAAAAGCCTAGTTCTATGACTGTAAATACTGTACATATCTTGATATCTATATGAATGTTATGTGTATTCCAATCTGCATTTATTGATATTTTAAAAATGTCAGTGGACAGTATTCCTCACTGTGATACTACTTACTATATTTGCTTTATACATTATTATTATTATTATTATTATTATTATTTAAGAAACATTTGTTGAGGAAAAAGTGCTGTTTTTTTTTAAATAAATAGCTTGATTTGGCCCGTAGTAGCCAGTACTATAAAATACCTCGTTATTAAATGTTATTCTTAATAATATCGGCTTATATCGGAATAATCCTCATTTCTGAACATTTGCCTGTAAGCGATGGTGAAGAATATGTCTTTTATAATAATAATTTACCATGAAAATACGTGTGTGTGTGTGTGTGTGTGTGTGTGTGTGTGTGTGTGTGTGTGTGTGTGTGTGTGTGTGTGTGTGTGTGTGTGTGTGTGTGTGAGACTGATGGGAACAACAATCTTTGACATTGTTCCTGTAGACGAAACAAGCTGCAATATAACGTTAAACCATCAGTTTGAGTCCACTAAAAGTTCTCTTTTTGCCGCTGACAGACTCAGATTATTATTCTAAGTGTCTGACAACATTATGGGATGGATCCCTACAGAGATAGACCTTTTAGTTAAAGAGTAAGATCCTTTTAGTTTAACATGAAACAGCCCCGAAATCACCATCACCAAACTACACCAGACTCCATGTAAATAATCAGGACTTTTAGTGTGTATAGAGCCAGCATATCTCCACCAGACTCCATGTAAATAATCAGGACTTTTAGTGTGTATAGAGCCAGCATATCTCCACCAGACTCCATGTAAATAATCAGGACTTTTAGCGTGTATGGAGCCAGCATATCTCCACCAGACTCCATGTAAATAATCAGGACTTTTAGCGTGTATAGAGCCAGCATATCTCCACCAGACTCCATGTAAATAATCAGGACTTTTAGCGTGTATAGAGCCAACATATCTCCACCAGACTCCATGTAAATAATCAGGACTTTTAGCGTGTATAGAGCCAACATATCTCCACCAGACTCCATGTAAATAATCAGGACTTTTAGCGTGTATAGAGCCAGCATATCTCCACATGTAAATGGGTGAATTAAGGGTTTATTTCAACCAAACCAGAGTGGTGATTGTTGGAACAGTGGAAAGATGAACCAAGACGGATTTTGATAGTTTTATTTAGTGTCTGTCCACTTTGAATGAAGTGTGTTTTACGATCATTAAAGTACGGATTATTTACATGGAGTTTGGTGATGGTGATTTCTGCATTCCATTTTGAAAAATCATTATTTTCCTGCTTTGTTTAGATGTTCAACTGATGAATTTAGGTCAAAGCTTCTTTATATAAACCCACACCAGAGATAGTATAGGGTCCAATCCGTCTCTCTAACACGTACATTGTCCTACATGGACTTTCTGCTCGACAACAGCGGCGCTGTTACGTGTTGTGTTATACAACCGAAGCTCCGACCACTCTCTTTCCCTCTTTCTCTCCGCGCACCACCAGGTAACAGCGATCATCCAATCAGGAGGCGGCGCTCTGAGGGTGTGACCAATGAGCGCGGACGACTTTGTGCCAGGAACGTGAGAAGGGCGCGTCATTGGCTGATGAGGAACCCGCCCACTTGCCTTACTGACCGACATTCAACAGAAGCCAAAGAAAAATCTACCCCAAAAATAATTTAATTAAAAAAAAACCAATAAAAATAAGAGTCAGGAGGAGGCGGAGTAACCATAGAAACAGCGACATCATGTGGCGGGAAGCGGTACTACAGCACAACAGTATTCACAAACAATAAAGTACAGGACATTAGTGCAATAATACCTAACCATTGAAGGGATTTGTACACACACACACACACATAAACAGACACAAACAAACACACACACACACACACACACACACACACACGGACATACACACACACACACAACACACACAGAGACATACACACACACAATAAACAGACACAAACAAACACACACACACACACACACACACACACACACACAACAAACAGACACAAACAAACACACACACACACACACACACACACACACACACACACACACAACAAACAGACACAAACAAACACACACACACACACACACACACACACACACACACAACAAACAGACACAAACAAACACACACACACACACACACACGACAGACACACACACACACACACACAGACACACACACACGGACAGACACACACACACACAACACACACAGAGACATACACACACACGGACAGACACACACACACACACACACACACACACACAACAAACAGACACAAACAAACACACACACACACACAGAGACATACACACACACGGACAGACACACACACACACACACAACAAACAGACACAAACAAACACACACACACACACACACACACACACACAACACACACAGAGACATACACACACACGGACAGACACACACACACACAACACACACAGAGACATACACACACACGGACAGACACACACACACACACACACACACACCAACAGACTCACACACACACACACACACACACGACACACACAGAGACATACACACACACGGACAGACACACACACACAACACACACACACACCAACAGACTCACACACAGACACACACACACACGGACAGACACACACACACAGAGACACACACACACACACAACACACACACACACACACACGACACACAGACACATACATACACAGACTCACACACACAACACACACACACACACACACACACACACACACACACACAGACACACAACACACACAGAGACATACACACGCACGGACAGACACACACACAGACACACACACACAACACACACACACACCAACAGACTCACACACAAACAGTGCTCATATTATGCTCATTTTTAGGTTGATAATTGTATTTAAACGTTATATCAAAGCCTATTTTATAGTTTAGTTTAAGAAAAGGAATTCAAACGCCCTAAAATATCAAGAAAATAAATCAGTGAAATATTTCCATTGCCAGTAATATCTATCCAAAGATTTAAGTTTTTAAATGTTATGGTAAAACGGTGTAATAACAAGCAATATCAAAAATATATTAAAAAAACACAAAAGAATCGTCACACAAAAAGGTTTTATATACATACAGATATACCTATATTTTGTTTTTTAAATGTAGATATCGAAATTAACAACAGCAGGAGTCATAAAATTAAAGAAATTATTTAAATAATGATATCATTATTTAAATAATGTCTTTAATTTAAATAAAATTAAATTAAAGAAATTATTTAAATATCATTATTTAAATAATTTCTTTAATTTTATGACTTTTATTTAAATAATTTAATTTTTATAATTTTATGACTTTTTATTTAAATAATGATATATATATATATCATTATTTAAATAATTTCTAAGACGAACGTGCAGTAGCCGTTCCTGTCGCTAGGGGGAGACTCCGCTCGTTGACCTACATTTTACAGGATGTGACGTAGTCTTCTCAAGCAGCCAATCAGAGCGCTCTAATGCAGAAACAGCTGATCTGTCACCTTCGCTTGTTTCGAGGGAAAAATGAGGCGATTATTTGAGCTTCAGAGACACTAAATCAAAGGTACCAAACATTCAGATCATCTCAGAAAACTAGATTTTAGCCTTTTTATGTGTTTAGGATGTCGAAGATACGGCGAACAAAACGTCAAGTGACGCAACTGATCGCCGTCAGTGGGAACGTGCGCAGGCTGTCGTATACTGGGTGTGTTACTGGATGTATAATATGGCACTTAAAATGTATTTCAATCGGTAGAAAGTTCTCGGTGAGCTATAATATATGTTATATATATATATATGCTGGCTCTATACACGCTAAAAGTCCTGATTATTTACATGGAGTCTGGTGGAGATATGCTGGCTCTATACACGCTAAAAGTCCTGATTATTTACATGGAGTCTGGTAGAGATATGCTGGCTCTATACACGCTAAAAGTCCTGATTATTTACATGGAGTCTGGTGGAGATATGCTGGCTCTATACACGCTAAAAGTCCTGATTATTTACATGGAGTCTGGTGGAGATATGCTGGCTCTATACACGCTAAAAGTCCTGATTATTTACATGGAGTCTGGTGGAGATATGCTGGCTCTATACACGCTAAAAAGTAGTGATTATTTACATGGAGTCTGGTGGAGATATGCTGGCTCTATACACGCTAAAAGTCCTGATTATTTACATGGAGTCTGGTGGAGATATGCTGGCTCTATACACGCTAAAAGTCCTGATTATTTACATGGAGTCTGGTGGAGATATGCTGGCTCTATACACGCTGAAAGTCCTGATTATTTACATGGAGTCTGGTGGAGATATGCTGGCTCTATACACGCTGAAAGTCCTGATTATTTACATGGAGTCTGGTGGAGATATGCTGGCTCTATACACGCTAAAAGTCCTGATTATTTACATGGAGTCTGGTGGAGATATGCTGGCTCTATACACGCTAAAAGTCCTGATTATTTACATGGAGTCTGGTGGAGTTTGGTGATGGTGATTCCTGCAGTCTATGAATTACATCAAATAATTTAGAGACACCCGGGTATGTTCCTTTGTTGTCTCATGATAGTTTAAAATGTATAGCTAGCTATAATAATGTGTTGTGTAAAAATAATTTCTTTTGGCGCTAAATTGCCCGGATGACAACGCCTAAAGATTACAGTAAACAACAAAGAAGTGGCGGCAGCGGGAAAACAAACCAGAAATACCAGAAATTAACACTTTAAACACAGTCACACACTTATTAGGAGACTCTTGTTATAACTATGTTAACTATGTATGTTGTGTTTACAGGACAGTTTAACTTATCTATACTTATTACAAAGACAAATTGAACAATTACGAGCGCACAATAAGGAAGTTTGTTTTACTTTTTGCCATTTTAACTTCACTTTTGAACTTATATGACGCTATTTTTGAATCACAGTTTAAATGTTTTTAACGTGAAACAAAAGTGAGTCTTTGTCAAAAGCAGATATGTTGCGTAAACGCTCATTTTAAAGGTTTTGTAACATCGGTTTTTGGCCGTTTTGTAACATGCACAGACAAAGCTCAGCTGTTTGAAATCTCCCGCATCTGGGACGTAACACGTGAGCTCTGCTCGCCGTCTGATTGGCTCCGCCGCTGCGTCTGTTTAAAGAGACCGCACGAGCTGCGTTTCTATTGGCCTGCTGCGTTCTAGCGCCAAGATTTCAATAAAAAGGGCGAGCGGACAACAGAAACCGCTTCAGTCTCTGCTCTTCGTCTGTGTTTTCTCTGCTCCTTAGTGTAAATTTTGTCTCTTTTGTTTTACGCCATCTTTTAATTTAAGTTAACTTATCTTTTTATTTGTCTGTCCGTGTGAACTCCAGGATATAAAAATGCTTTCTGCTCGCGCTCCTCTCTCCGTGAAGAATGAAAACTCAGTCAGCAGTAAGATGGACACCATGTCTCTGAACAAAGAAAACACGGTAAGAAACGTTAAAATAGTTCCACAACTTTGTGTTTTCGTGGCTTCTAGCCTCAGCCGTTAAGTTGTAACGTTATAGCACCTTAGGACAACGTGCTAATTTATGTTCTATGTGGTAAGTACATTTGACAAATGCGATAAAACGTTAAAGTGTGGTTTATCTGAATGGAGCTCTGTCCACATGTCACATATTCATTACAAAACTAGCTAGCTACAGTTCAGTTTTAACAGGAACTCTCGCAGTATAAAGTCGAATATTTGTCATCAGGACATCTAGTTATATACACTCCATGATGGCCGATTACACTATTATAACATATAGCCTAAGAGGAAGTGTAAATGTGTTATATATTGTTTCTACATTTGATGGTAAGCGATTGGTATGTTTTTAATTGTCGAATTTCTGGGTGAAGCCTGGGTGTAGCTGCTCACTACATCCGCCTGATTGAACTAACTTTTAATGTGTGTTTCACTTTGATCAGATCCAGCAAAATGTAGGTTTTTGAGCGAAGAGTTTAAAGAAGATTAAGGAGTATTTATTGTCGTTTCTCTTCCAGCCACCGAGCCTGAACACGACCCGCATCTTGGCGTCTAAAACCGCGCGAAAAATCTTCGACGACGCTGCGGTAAGTGAGTCCAAAATCAGCTGAAATCTTCAAGGTTTTCATCTCCATTTAACAGAAATATCATCTGCATTCATATCCAAGTCAATGATCATCAGTTCGGCTTGGTTATTGGGGTCATATGGCGCCTAAAAAATGTCAGTTCTGGCGCCAAAAAGGGACGATCAGCTGTTACTGTGATCTACTTCCTTTGTTTGTTAGAGATGAAATAACGTTTCTTCTAAATGTGGATGATGAATAAGAAATGTGCGCTGCCTTTTGTCATTGTTTGCTACCAAACTACAAACTTTAAGCTGGGAAGTAAATTCAGATTATTAATATGAACAATAGATTATTTTAATAAGCAATAGTAAAGTAATTAGGTTAACGTGATTTATTGTACAATCATCTTAAAGCAACATTAATCTTTTTAACCTGATCTTAACTCTGAGTATCTTGTACTTTTATCCATGCTCACTTGGATTGGATTATTGGCTAAAAATAACTAATCAGCACTCAGTGTTATCATCTGGATCAGGCCCTGCAACAGGGTCAGCACTCCCAAACATTTCTTAAAACAGATAAGTAGTCCATGTTATCTGTTTAATTCATTCATTACAGACTACACACACACACACCATGTGTGCCAGGATTCTCCTTTAGACCCTCAATGATTATTATTGATTTTTAGTTTATTTCTTTGATTCTTTTAATCAATCGTTAGGTTTCTAAAATGTTTCCCAGAGACCAAGTTAACATCGTCAAACTGTTTATTTGGAAATCCCGACTCATCCAAAGAAAATCCACTTATTTTGGAGATCTAAAAGTCCAAAATTAAACCAGAAGAGCTTTAAATGGTCCCGGTCCATAGTCTGATCTCTGATTTAATCCAGTAACACATGAGAACCTCTGACTGCAGACAGAGGAGCAGTGAGGTGTGTGTTGTGTATTAGTAGTTTGAGAGTGTGTGTGTGTGTTGTGTATTAGTAGTTTGAGAGTGTGTGTGTTGTGTATTAGTAGTTTGAGAGTGTGTGTGTGTTGTGTATTAGTAGTTTGAGAGTGTGTGTTGTGTATTAGTAGTTTGAGATGTGTGTGTGTTGTGTATTAGTAGTTTGAGAGTGTGTGTGTTGTGTATTAGTAGTTTGAGAGTGTGTGTGTTGTGTATTAGTAGTTTGAGAGTGTGTGTGTGTTGTGTATTAGTAGTTTGAGAGTGTGTGTGTGTTGTGTATTAGTAGTTTGAGTGTGTGTGTGTGTGTGTTGTGTATTAGTAGTTTGAGTGTGTGTGTGTGTGTTGTGTATTAGTAGTTTGAGAGTGTGTGTGTTGTGTATTAGTAGTTTGAGAGTGTGTGTGTTGTGTATTAGTAGTTTGAGAGTGTGTGTGTTGTGTATTAGTAGTTTGAGAGTGTGTGTGTGTGTTGTGTATTAGTAGTTTGAGAGTGTGTGTTTGTGTCTCTCAGCCCAAAGCCGTGAAGAAGAGCAGCGAGGAAGAGGAGGAGCCGCTGCTGAAGGAGAACCCTCGTCGCTTCGTCATCTTCCCCATCCAGTACCACGACATCTGGCAGATGTACAAGAAGGCCGAGGCCTCCTTCTGGACCGCAGAGGAGGTACACACACATAGAGACACACACACACACACAGAGACCAACACACACACTACACAGACACACACACACACAGAGACACACTACACACACAGAGACACACTACACACACCAACAGACACATAGAGACACACACAGACACACACACAGACCAACACACACACTACACAGACACACACACACACAGAGACACACAGAGACACACTACACACACCAACAGACACATAGAGAGACCAACACACATAGAGAGACCAACACACACATAGAGAGACCAACACACACTACACACACACACACACACACACACACACACACACACACACACACATGAGAGACACACACACACAGACCAACACACACCGTTAAAATTTGGTCTATAGAATTTCCGAGTAACTTGTGAGCACATCTCTGTTAAAGTGGATTTAGAGATCCAGCTGTGTCCATTAAATGAACTCCTCCTATTGGTCGACTGAGTTTCTGTAGCCTCGTCTCTCTCTGGAGGATGATGATGTCACTTCCTGTGTGTAGGTGGATCTGTCGAAGGACGGGCAGCACTGGGACTCTCTGAAGGACGAGGAGCGCTACTTCATCTCTCACGTGTTGGCGTTCTTCGCCGCCAGCGACGGCATCGTCAACGAGAACCTGGTGAGCGTTACCGCGGATACACGTTATCCTTTTTAACTTCTCAGTGTTACAGTAACAGGTGACTCTGAGGATTTATAATGGATTTCTGCTGACTAATGGGTTGGTTCTCTGAGTAATGGATTTCTGCTGACTAATGGTTGGTTCTCTGAGTAATGGATTTCTGCCGACTAATGGTTGCTTCTCTGAGTAATGGATTTCTGCTGACTAATGGTTGGTTCTCTGAGTAATGGATTTCTGCTGACTAATGGTTGGTTCTCTGACCAGGTGGAGCGCTTCACACAGGAAGTCCAGGTGACCGAGGCCAGGTGTTTCTATGGTTTCCAGATCGCCATGGAGAACATCCACTCAGAGATGTACAGCCTGCTCATCAACACCTACATCAAGAAGCCAGCAGAGAGGTGAGACACACACACATAGAGACACACACACACACACAGACAGTAGAGACACACACATAGACACATACACACACACACACACACACACACACAGACACAGACACGCACAGATACACACACACATAGAGACACGCACACATTCAGACACTACACACCCAGACAGACGCACGCAGACACACAGACACACACATGCAGACACTACACGTGCACACAGACACACACATAGAGACACACACATACATGTAGACACTACACACAAAGACACACACACACAGAGACAGACTACACACACACCCCCAGACAGACACACATAGAGACACATTACAGACTGAGAAACACACATATAGACTCACTACACACACCCCCAGACACATGGAGACACACACAGAGACACATGCAGACAGACGCACTACACACACAGACACATATAGAGAAACACACACAGACGCATGCAGACACACACAGAGACGCATGCAGACAGACGCACTACACAGACAGACACATATAGAGAAACACACACAGACGCATGCAGACACACAGACAGTTGATCTGAGACATGTTGTACATATGAGAACCTTTGAGACTGAATCAGGATCTGTTCTGAGAGCCAGAAAGTCTCCTCAGTTCTCTAACGGGTCCAGACTGAGAGAGAGAGAGACAGGGAGAGAGCGAGAGAGACAGGTCTGTGATGATGAGAAGCGCAGGGGTACGGACCTCAGCCAATGATGGTGGCTGAGTGCTGCTGCAGGCGTTCTGATTGGAGGACGAGTGGTCCACCGCCAGAACCACAGCAGCACGAGACAGACGCTCTCCTGAACAGACAGTCCTCAGACCCTCTCAGGTCTAAATGTCCTGCTAACGTTTCTCTAACGAGGCCACAGCTTCACATTTCTCAATACACTGAAGTTCTCCTTTTACTTCTAAATGTCTAGACATTTTAAAAAGTCCTAAATTCTACTTGGCCAGTCATTTAGGGACTGCTTTTCTTTTGGACGTGACATGTGTCTCAATTCAGATACTTCTGGAAGTACACTTGCATGTAGTACGCTGTGTACTCTCCTGTGTAGTGCGTGTACATTACGACAGGGTTAGTGTTGTCTCAAATCACACTGACAGGAAATGAGTCTTAATCTTTAACGGTGAACTGCAATCTACTCTTCTAGTCTCTAAATCTACTTTTCTGGTCTCTAATTCTACATTACTAGTCTTTAAATCTACTTTCTGGTCTCTAAATCTACTTTCTGGTCTCTAAATCTACATTACTAGTCTCTAAATCTACTCTTCTAGTCTCTAAATCTACTCTTCTAGTCTCTAAATCTACTTTTCTGGTCTCTAATTCTACATTACTAGTCTTTAAATCTACTTTCTGGTCTCTAAATCTACTTTCTGGTATCTAAATCTACTCTTCTAGTCTCTAAATCTACTCTTCTAGTCTCTAAATCTACTCTTCTAGTCTCTAAATCTACTCTTCTAGTCTCTAGATTTAGAGACCAGTAAGTAGATTTAGAGACTAGAAGAGTAGATTTACTTACTGGTCTCTAAATCTTTTTCTGAGTCCTAACGGTGTGTTCAATGTCCCGCAGAGAATACCTGTTCAACGCCATCGAGACTCTGCCCTGTGTGAAGAAGAAGGCCGACTGGGCCATCAACTGGATCGGAAACAAGAACGCTGGATTTGGTAAAGACACACACACACACACACACACGCTACACACACACACACACGCTACACACACACCACAGACATACACACTCTCCACACACACACACACACACAAGGCTTCTAGAGTGGGCACTTGCTCTACACACACCAGAATGGAAGTGGTGTTGGTGGTGCTGGTCTGGTCTGGGGTCAGCTGGTCTGGGGTCAGCTGGTGACCCTCTCTTCTTCTTCTCTCCTCCAGGAGAGCGCGTGGTGGCCTTCGCTGCCGTGGAGGGATCTTCTTCTCTGGTTCCTTCGCTGCCATCTTCTGGCTGAAGAAGAGAGGCCTGATGCCCGGCCTGACCTTCTCCAACGAGCTCATCAGCAGAGACGAGGTCACTATGGTTACACATCAGTTATTACACATTATTGGTTATAAATCGGCAATAGGACCAGCACTGATTATTGATTTTATATATTGCAAATAGTCTGTGTTGCTGGTTTCTGTGTGTGTAGCTGGTCTCTGTGTGTAACAGAGTGTGTGTTTGTGGTTCCAGGGTCTCCACTGTGACTTTGCGTGTCTGATGTTCAAACACCTGGTGAACAAACCGTCGGCAGAGACGGTCACCGAGATCATCAGGAACGCCGTGGAGATAGAGCAGGTCGGTCCACTCCTCCTGTAGTAGTAGTAGTAGTAGTAGTAGTAGTAGTAGTAGTAGTAGTAGTAGTAGTAGTAGTAGACTATCTAGATCATCATCATATCGGGACTTTAAGATCCCAGCAAATATATCATTGAGATATCTTATCGGTATCCAACTTGTGATTTACACCCTGATGTTGGACTGGTTCTAAAGGTCTGTCTGTCTGTCTGTCTGTCTGTTTGTCTGTCTCTCTGTCTGTCTGTCTCTCCCCTTCCATCAGGAGTTCCTGACCGAGGCTCTGCCCGTGAAGCTGATCGGGATGAACTGTGAGCTGATGAAGCAGTACATCGAGTTCGTGGCCGACAGACTGATGCTGGAGCTCGGCTTCACCAAGGTAACTCCTCCCACAACCTACCTGGTGATGAGTTATGAGTTTTAAAATCTCACCGAGAGAGGTCTGTGATGATGAGAAGCGCAGGGGTACGGACCTCAGCCAATGATGGTGGCTGAGTGCTGCTGCAGGCGTTCTGATTGGAGGACGAGTGGTCCACCGCCAGAACCACAGCAGCACGAGACAGACGCTCTCCTGAACGGGCAGTCCTCAGACCCTCTCAGGGCTAAAGGTCCTGCTGCTGGGTCTCTAGTGGTCCCTACCAGAGCCTCATGGTGGACTGGTGTCCTGCTGCTGGGTCTCTAGTGGTCCCTACCAGAGCCTCATGGTGGACTGGTGTCCTGCTGCTGGGTCTCTAGTGGTCCCTACCAGAGCCTCATGGTGGACTGGACCACAGCTTCACATCATCAAACGGCTTTAAAAGAGATTCCTGGGAGCCCAAACCTCACATTTCTCACTTCACTCAAGTTTTCCGTTTACTTCTGAATGTCTAGGCCTTTTAAAAGGTCTTCAGGTCTACTTGGCCAGACATTTAGGGACTGCTTTTCTTTTGTATGTTTAGTTTAGTTGTGATAATCGGGGTTGAATTGAATTAATTTTCACTTTAAAAAGTCCTAAATGTGACTCAGTGGAACCTCGTTTTTAAAGGCTTCCTCTCAGCCAGAACAACCTAAATCTCTGTTTAGACGGAAACTATCTGAAGAGAACACTAAAGTGGCGTTTCTAGCTGTTCTATTATTAATGATTATTTATCTAAAATCTAAGTGTGAAGATATTTTGCGAGAGCACCGACTGTCAACTCTAGAATATATCGCCGCGATATCGAGGTATTTGGTCAAGAATATATCGTGATATCTGATTTTCTCTATATCGCCCAGCCCTATATCAGAAAATATGGGACGTAGAAATAAGCGCTGAAAATGTGTAGAAGAAAAATTTAAAACATTGGAACAAACTAAAACAAACCTTTTATGGAGCTTTGATTTCATAAAAGGTACTCCTGTTATACAGTATTTATGTTTACATGTTTATTGTTATTTGAACAGCTGAGCATTGAACCAGGTGAAGAAACCTGTTTATTATTTATTCAATTGATTTTGCAACTGTATGAAACTACATGTGACATGTCATATTTGACTTTGGCTGAACTGCTCTCACTTTGCGGAAAAAATATCGGATATATATATATCGTATATCTATATTCAGCCAAAATATATCGGGATATGACTTTTGGTCCTTATCGCCCAGCCCTACTGCTACACAACACCTGAGAGTCCTTCTTCTACTTTTCTCTCTGGTAGCACCAAACCAACTACATGAAAGCTGACTCTTTACGAGGAGGTGGAGATATTGAGACACACACACACACACATATCGTGTGTCCAGGGCCTAAATGTTCCTCTTTAACATGTCTCCTGTTGTGATATTATAGGGGTTGAATTTAGTTCATGTTGTCTTTTTTTTAAAAAGTCTTAAATGTGACTCTGTGGAGACTGGCTTCCTGTCGGCCAGAACAACCACTCTCTCTCTCTCTCTCTGTGTGTTTTAAATGTTGCTCTGTAACATATCAACCCAAACTGACCTGTGTGTTGTGCGTTGTGTGTCTCTGTGTGTAGATCTACCGCGTGGAGAACCCCTTTGACTTCATGGAGAACATCTCTCTGGAGGGGAAGACCAACTTCTTTGAGAAGCGAGTGGGCGAGTACCAGCGGATGGGCGTGATGTCAGGCTCCACCGACAACACCTTCAGGCTGGACGCAGACTTCTGAGACCCAGGTGGAGCCACACGTTCTCACGGTGGGACAATGACCATGCCGTTATGCGCTTAAAACACAAACTCTAAACCGGAAGTAGAAAGTTCTCTCTGTCTCGTCAAAGTGGAATCACTCCGAACTACATGTACAAAAAGGTCTTTTATCTCAGGTGTTTGAATTACTATTTTATAGCGATGCACCGAATCCAGATTTTTCAGGTTTCGGCTGAACCCCCTGGTTGAGATTGTGCTGACTCCTCCTCCCATCCTCAGTCCATGAACCCAGTAAACACATGAATGAAGTAAACAGGGACTGTCCTTCCTTTGCTGTACCTGAAGTTGCTGCATTCTGGCTGCTGTCTGGAGATTCCTTCATGCACAACTCGTATTCTTCCAGATGTTTCAGACCAGGTGTTGTAACAGCAGCCATGTTGTGTATAGTTTAGGGTCCTCGCCACCACCAGACCAATCAGCATTGAACAGATTGAACATGTAGCTGGACTTGAATGGCCTTCTTTTGACTGAAAGTTCTGCCGAACAACAACTTTTTCTGCTCATCAGATCCATGTCCACTTCCTCACAGCCTGCTGCATTGAACGCTCCACCTACGTAAACACCTTCCCGTAATCAACGGAGCCGTCACTACCAGTTTTGGCAGAAACCAGAACCCTGTCTAAAAGCCCAATATTCAGCCGAATCTGAAGCCCAATCCTGGATTCGGTGCATCCCTGTTATTTTATTAACGGAGCTTTTCAGCCAATCAGAACGCAGACGGTAAGCCCAGGGATCTGCCTCCAAAACCTTATTATCTGGATAACTGCTGTTTTTTTAAAAGTTGAACTCAGCAGATAACCTGGAAGAGTTTGGATCAGACTCCTGTTTTTATGTTTGTATAAAATGTGCTATATTAGTATGTTTTTGTAGTTTTTATAATTTGTACAGTAGTTTTTTTTTAATTTGTAATAAAGTCAGATATACTGTACATATAAATGCCTCAATTCTGTTTATTACTACATGTCCACTTTGATAAAGTTTGGTTTTAAACACAGCCAGGAAGGTTTTACTCTCATTAAAAGGAATAAATGGTGTTTAGACCCGAGAAATATTCCCGTAACTCACCATAAAACCAGATTATTTGAGTTAAAGAAATGACGATCGCAGAGAAGCCGTGACGATAGGCTCTAAAAAGATCAAAACATTTTAAAAGGAAGATGGACTTTCCGTTATATGGCCGTGAAAACTCAACTTCACCAAGAATCCCATCCAGAGACAGTTTAACTGTATTACTGCATGTCTCATAGTCTTCTCACTTACAGTTTGGTCCACATAAACTCCTAAAAAGTTCAGAGAGAACTCCCAAAAAGGGGTCACAAAAGCATCGGAGGAAAAAAAACAAACTGGAAAAGCGCCCCATAAAATTCAAAGGTTGAAAAAGTGACGAATTTCTGAAAAGGCGACCAAACTAGTCAGCTGCCCAAAATGTATTGAACCTTAAAGGTCCCACGACATGGTTCTCTTTGGATGCTTTTATATAGACCTTAGTGGTCCTCTAATACTGTATCTGAAGTCTCTTTTATATAGACCTTAGTGGTCCCCTAATACTGTATCTGAAGTCTCTTTTATATAGACCTTAGTGGTCCCCTAATACTGTATCTGAAGTCTCTTTTATATAGACCTTAGTGGTCCTCTAATACTGTATCTGAAGTCTCTTTTATATAGACCTTAGTGGTCCCCTAATACTGTATCTGAAGTCTCTTTTATATAGACCTTAGTGGTCCTCTAATACTGTATCTGAAGTCTCTTTTATATAGACCTTAGTGGTCCTCTAATACTGTATCTGAAGTCTCTTTTATATAGACCTTAGTGGTCCCCTAATACTGTATCTGAAGTCTCTTTTATATAGACCTTAGTGGTCCTCTAATACTGTATCTGAAGTCTCTTTTATATAGACCTTAGTGGTCCCCTAATACTGTATCTGAAGTCTCTTTTATATAGACCTTAGTGGTCCTCTAATACTGTATCTGAAGTCTCTTTTATATAGACCTTAGTGGTCCTCTAATACTGTATCTGAAGTCTCTTTTATATAGACCTTAGTGGTCCTCTAATACTGTATCTGAAGTCTCTTTTATATAGACCTTAGTGGTCCCCTAATACTGTATCTGAAGTCTCTTTTATATAGACCTTAGTGGTCCCCTAATACTGTATCTGAAGTCTCTTTTATATAGACCTTAGTGGTCCCTCTAATACTGTATCTGAAGTCTCTTTTATATAGACCTTAGTGGTCCCCCTAATACTGTATCTGAAGTCTCTTTTATATAGACCTTAGTGGTCCCCTAATACTGTATCTGAAGTCTCTTTTATATAGACCTTAGTGGTCCCACTGAAGAGAGAACATGACAGATTGTATAAAGTGAAATATTACAAATAAAAGTTAATTTACAAGACACCACATCCTGTGACCTTACTGATAACTCTAGAAAAACACGGACAGACTCAGATTATTATTCCAAGTGTCTGACAACATTATGGAAAGGATCCCTACAGAGAAAGACCTTTTTAAAACCTCTGGGAGACCTTTCTGTTTAACCAGAAACGGCTCAGACTCCATGTAAATAATCAGGACTTTTAGCGTGTATAGAGCCAGCATATCTCCACCAGACTCCATGTAAATAATCAGGACTTTTAGCGTGTATAGAGCCAGCATATCTCCACCAGACTCCATGTAAATAATCAGTACTTTTAGCGTGTATAGAGCCAGCATATTTCCACCAGACTCCATGTAAATAATCAGGACTTTTAGCGTGTATAGAGCCAGCATATCTCCACCAGACTCCATGTAAATAATCAGTACTTTTAGCGTGTATAGAGCCAGCATATCTCCACCAGACTCCATGTAAATAATCAGTACTTTTAGCGTGTATAGAGCCAGCATATCTCCACCAGACTCCATGTAAATAATCAGTACTTTTAGCGTGTATAGAGCCAGCATATCTCCACCAGACTCCATGTAAATAATCAGGACTTTTAGCGTGTATAGAGCCAGCATATCTCCACCAGACTCCATGTAAATAATCAGGACTTTTAGCGTGTATAGAGCCAGCATATCTCCACCAGACTCCATGTAAATAATCAGGACTTTTAGCGTGTATAGAGCCAGCATATCTCCACCAGATTCCATGTAAATAATCAGGACTTTTAGCGTGTATAGAGCCAGCATATCTCCACATGTAAATCAGTAAACTGTGTGTATTTCATCCAAAACTAGAGTTGTGATGGTTGATAAAATGGAAAGAAGACCCAAAACGACTTTTAAAAGTCTTATTTTGTTTCTGTCCACTTTGAATGAAGTGTGTTTCACGATGCTAAAATTACTGATTATTTACATGGAGTCTGGTGGGTTTAGCGAACGCAATTTCGCGCATGATTAAGGATTTTGGAATAGATTTTTATTTCTGTGGAAGTGGCGGACAAACCAGAAGTCAACTTGCAGTATTACCACACTATAAACATTCAACATGGGAGAATCCCTAAAAAATAAAAAATAACACGGACATTTTGTGAAAGGCAATTTAATTAAAAGCTCCGAAATGGATTATTGTGGAAGAGAAATACTGATTAGATTAGAGTCGGGTGGAGGTAAATCAATCATTATTAGAATCATAAGACTTGAATTGACCTCCTACCAAAACACCCTGCAGTCTGGTAAGGAGAGGTCAGCTACGTCATCACGCCGTACTGCAATCTGTATTACTGCAGTCTAGTAGGGAGCGGTCAGCTACGTCATCACGCCGTACTACAATCTGTATTTAATATTTAATTTAATAAACGTATTCAAACTGTAAAAAGTAGAAATTAAGTACGTAGTTTATGTACATTTGTGTCGATTAAAAAAAAGGGAACCTTTTTAACCTATTTCCGGTTTGTCTCGTCCTTGTATTGTATTCGCCGTGCTGGACGTTAAATAAGGAAGTAAACAAAAGTTGGGACTAGCTTCACGTTTCTGCTTTTCTGCTCCGAAAATGTCCACAACAACCCCGAGACAGACGTTTTTAAACCCGGTAAGATACTTTCTGTCTCTATCTTAGGTCCATTAATCGTCATCCATTCATTTTTAAATGTCATTAACGTTTAATTGACTTATTATTGAGGATTTAGCCGGTGAGCAGGCAAGCTAGCATCTATGCTAAGCGCTCCATTTACAATCGTTGTATCCGCTGCGCAGTGTCGTAAATATTTAATAATGTGACAGTGTCTTATATAACGTGTCTTTAAAAAACTAACTTAACTCAATTTGATGGTATTCCTGGTAAATTCGGCACATATCTCATCCATTACATAACTTTTATTTCAGTAAAAATGTGCTGCTGGAAGGTCTGTTCCAGACTGCTAGCTTCCGCGCTGCGTCTGACGGACTCCTAATTTATACTTCAATTTATCTGCAATTGGATCATTATGGGAGTGAATCATGTATGCCGAATTAAAAAACGCTTGTTTATAGTTTGTGTAACGGCTTAGGTTAGGTCATTTTGTTCGTAAGCATACGGGAAACGCAATGAAAAGTATTAAAATATGCGTAATTTCTAATGCAGTTTGGTGTCGATAACAGAAACCATGTTCTATAGGCTTCTTCACACTACGCTAACTGTCTGAGTGACTGATGTATTACAGTTTTTCTCAATTGCTAGAACACTAAAACCCAGTTGCCTGAACTCATTTAGCTAATTGTGCAGTCTGTTGTCTATAGACCCTTTGCACGTGACGTCACACTCTACTCCCGCGAATTATGGACGCCATGACGGACGGCGGAAGAGCCATTCTGTAGACGGACGGCAAGTCAAACCTATGAGTCAAAACGAGTGTGTTCGCTGTTCTTGTTCTCACATACACAATCTGCAGAGTAATCCTCACCAACACAAGCATGTATATGTATTGCCTTTCTGTTTTAAATGACTGATAAATAATAATAATAAAACTTCCTCACCCAGCTAGCTGCCGTGCTAACCAGCTGTTCCTGCTAACAGGTCCCACATAACTATCGTCGGTTATTCAGTGACCTAGCTAGCTACATATCCCCAAAAGTAAGCCGTTCCCTTGATCATTTAACTTAACACACATACAAAAAATATTGCTTGAATTAAAGATGACATGGCACGGAAACTATCTTCAAAAGGGCCAAACAACTGAATTAAATGCGGGTCTGCGGAGCTCCTACCTCGGTTAGCCGACCAGCTAGCTGCAGCCAGAGCCATATCACTCTGCTAGCTTTGGACTGCTCGCTAGCTGCTGCCCATCGCGTCGAAATATCCACCGGTCAGCAGCGAATATAATCACAGACAAGACGATGGCTGGCTAGGTGTTACATTATGTGTGGTTAATACTGATCATAGACACTCCGTGATTTACTGCATGGATTAACGTGTGATGAATTATTTCCCAGAGCTGGGATGCGTTCAGGCATCCATTAGAAAGATGC
>JABUOV010000026.1:0-50000 GCA_025617405.1 Perca schrenkii
AGTCAACAACCACCAACATCTTGTGGTGTATTTGGTAGCGATGCTGCGTTGCTGTGTGGAAAGGAATCCGCCGACACTGTTTCTTGATTATAAAGGTTTATTTACATCAAAGAAATCAGCATCATGTACAAGCCCTGCAGAGCTTGGAGAGGACCGTTTCCCAAATCTCTGATGGTCACTCTCAAGTTCTTTGTGTGTGTGCCACATATGTATATTCCATGAATTGGGGTGGGATCGATAACTTGACCAATGGCTTCATGCCAACTGGCTCTGTCTAAGAGTCCATTGATAATGCTTTTTCCAGATGTGTCTTCTGAAAGTAGGCTAAAGTTCATCTGGGTTTCTTTGTTACCCAAAGCTTAAGTACAAATCATATAGATAGTTCAGATATGGCCTAAATACAAATTATATAATGATCATATAAAATAGGATGACAATACACCTCATATTTCCCCCCTTCAAAACTAATTAAGTCTCGAAATATAAAAGAGTAAAATTGTTGCAAAATAACACTTTCTATTACATCATGTTTCTTGTAGTATAACCTTAGCAATAACACAAGTTTTCATAGAGTGTGAACAATTGCAGGAAATGTAAACAAACATTTTATGGAGTGTAAGAGCGAAAAACGGAATGGAATGGAATGGAATGGAATGGAATCTGAACATTCATCACTGTATCCTTGTTCAGAGTTCTCCAGTCCATTTTATTGTCCATATTCAAGTATCTGAGTCTCCCTTTGCACATCCCCCATATACTCTGGAAGAAAAGAGAACACCAACCAGTATCTTTGCAAAACAAAACATAAAAGAAAACATCAAATAAAATATCAAAATTACTATGAATGAATCAAAAATAATATGAATGAATCACATGAATCACATGAATCGCATTCCATTTCCCCGCTTTGATAAATAAAAAACACTAAACAATATTCAAAGAAATGTGAAAATGACGGCGAAAGCAGATAAAAATGGATATCTTTCCATCACTACTGCTAGATTTATCCTCAAATGATAGGATTCAAGATTACAAAAGTGTGCATTGTCTCTCTTCAGATTGAGCTGTAGCAAGTGCTTCCCTCTTTTGCAACACAAGCTAACTCATGTGCTTCCTAAATCCCTCTTTGCTGACTATTGATAGTCAGCAGCAAAAGTTATCTCATTTTAAAGATAACTCTTATCCTAATGTATCAATCACACCTTCAACAAATTAAATCAAACAAATTGACCAAATCATAAACCTCCTCCTTTTTTTTTTATTAACATGTATGGATGTAGCCAATTGGATGGAGAAGACCAAATTTATTTTAAGAGCCAATCATTTTATAACATGTTATTACTCGCTTTCCACAATGTATCAGACAAAAGTTTATCTTCCCTGTTTGTTTATCAAATAGTGGGTGTAATAAATCTCCTCATGTTCAACACCCCCTCTTTCAACCTCATCTACTTGACATTCCTGTATAGACTGGACTGAGGCTGAAAAGTAACATGACACACAGCAATATAATTGCATAAAGAAATGTAGCCATCTTGCCACATTATAAAATTATAACCATGCATATATTAGTCAATTCTGAATCCTCAATTGCTCAATGTAAGCATTAATTGAAATTAAAACTGATACTTAAACTAACATCTCAACACATCAGTGCAACATGTTGAACTTGTGAACTTCCTATTTAACATCTTTTACATTTTCGTTCTAAACACAAGACAAACCAAGTCTACTTGCGAATGTATTGTGCAGAACAATCGTTCCTCTACATTACATTGTTTCTGTAATTAATAAGCCAAAATTGTCATCTCTATCAAAATTCAATGAATTGCAGAGCTTCACTCAAGTTATTTTACCTTCTAACCCTACAGGTTAGAATCCTACAGGCTTCAGTACCACTGCAACTTATGCAGAATAATGAAATTCAAATCAGATTTCTAAACCTCCATATACATAACAAGAAATGTTGATCCATCTTTGGACTGTAATAACTGATTTCCGTTCGTGAATCTGTACTTAGAGAGAATAATATGAACAGATTACTGATACACTATAAACAACCAATTAACCAATGCAAAAACTTTTCATTTGACTAAGATATATCTGTGAGTGGAAGTTGTCTTATCTTTTCTCACATTAATGTTTTCATGTATTCCATATGGTCCTAATGACACTTGTGATACACCTTGCCCTTCTTTTTGTGTTAAAGATAAAGGTGCATTTACAAACTACATCCAAGAATAGTTTACTGATGTTAATATCAGGCTATTTTACTAACATTCACACAATTGTTCTAAGCTTATTTTTAACAAACTTTTAAGAACAGCACTCTCAATCTGCTGTTTTTAACAACTTTACATTAATCCAATTCAAATTTATACATGAGATCACTTCCCAATAAATTATCTGAGCAGCACTCAAATAATAGAAGTATATTCAAAAATTAATGTCATTGGAGCACAAAAATAAAACAGTGAAATGTTCTTTTAACATTTCCTAACACACTAACTGAAATAACTTGTTTGTCACTACTCTTGTTAGAAGCTGTCACAAGTCATTGTCAAATTTAATAGAATGTATATCTCCAGGTACTGACAAAATGTAAGATTTTCATACAAAGTTGCTTAATTTAGAGGCATATCTTAACCCTTCATATAGATGTGTTCACATAAGAGTAGCTCTATTTTAAAAATAGAACCAATTACTTCTTTAGAGTATATGTATTTTCAAAATGTGTGTTGTCGGTGCATTACCTACTTTCTATTTGTCATTATGCGTTGATGCGTCGATGCGCCAGAGCAAATCCGGTCTCTCTCCCCTCCTTCTCTGGTCAGTCTGCTGATGTCCACGTTCATCTGTGGGGATCTGTACCAACTTATGACTGTCCTTGTCCTCAATTGTTGGATCTCTTTCCGGCCCTGATGACACCTCCTTTCAGATCTTCTAGGCACATCTAGAATCCTGGCTACAGACTCCTATGAGGGTTCACCAGTCCTCCAGTTGACGTTAACTGGCCCCTGAATCCTCTTCTGTGATTTCCTGTAGGATTCCATCCTGGTATATTGCAATCACGGGCAAAGTGGCCATCCTGTCCACAATTGAAACACGCTTGTGAAGATATAAAATATGGATCATATCTTCCAGCTCGTCCTCTTCCTCTTCCTCTCCAGTTCTGAACAACTGGAATCACTAATGGTGACTGTTGATTTGGTGAACACTGATTTTGCATAACCAGTGCCTGCTTCTTGTCCTTCTTATCTTGCACCAGCTGCATTTGATGGAATTTTCTGGGAGTTTCTCTGTCTTGTTCTTTCTGCTCATGTTCCTTTCTCCTATATAGCTCCACTTGGTGAGCTACATGATCTGCATAGACATTTTTTGCCATGCTTCCAAGTCCAACCACCTCTTCCAGTTTGCTCCTCACTGGGGCAGGCAGCCCCTTCTGTAGTTTGGCTCGCAAAATTGACTGCTCCACTTGACTCACATCTGGATCATTTCCGGTAATATTTCTCCACACCTGATAAGCTCTCGACACATAAGCTCTTGGTTTTTCTTCTTGTTTCAGTGGCTCAATTAGAATATTGTCCGGATGCACATTTGTTGGAAACATATCTTTCAGTGCTCTCCACAGTCAACCTCTATTTGCGGCCAAAAACTCAGGATCATATATAACAGTTCCCACATATCGATTAAGTCTAGCTTTCTGTAGAATTTCTTCCATTGCCGGAATCCCAATAAGATTAGCCAAAAGTCTCTTAATGTCTCCCATGGCATACTGTGTTCCCACCGTAATTTCTTCCAACTTTAGGATCCAAGGATGTGCTCCATCTTGAAGAACAGGCAACTTATCAAGAATATCTGACATATTCTGTCCTCGAATTATCACTGGAAGCATCTTCTTACTTGTCTTCCCTTTTCTTGACTTTCTCTCCACTTTTTGTGATCCTTTTTTCAGCATTTTGTCTCTCTGTATCTTCAGCTTCTCATATTGCTCTTCCAATCGCTCCATGTCTCTTTCAATCTCTTCTATGCTAGACGCTGCAGGATGAAATCCCGTAGCTCCTTTACTCTCCGAATCTTCATCACTGTCTTCATCTTTACTTTCATCAGAGGTGTGATCTCTTGTGTCTTTTCATTTTCTCCATTTGTCATCACCTCTTTTCTCCGCTCTGGCCAGCCTCCTTCTAATCACAGGATCATATCCATCCATGATCTCTTCTGAATCACTCTGATCATCATCATCATCATTTTCAAGTTCCATCCTTCTGAACCTCACTTTTCCCTTAGTTTCCAGACGTGTCGTTTTCTTCTTACTTTTGGAGTTTGGATTCATCTTTATGGTCGTTTCTGCTTGTCTTCTCTCTATTGTTCGTTCATCTTCATCTCTGATGCAATAATCACTCTCCTGACTGATCACTGCCTCGCTTTGTTCTATTGTCAGCACTGATCTGTAAAGATCTTTATCACTTTCAGCATCATACATCTTCTGAGTCCAGGTAAAGTTGGGCTGAACTCCTCCAACTTCAGTTCATCTGTGAATGTTCAACAAAGTACTTTGTGGACATGTGTGACGTTGCTTCTTTAATGTCAGTCTCTGATCATGCCCTGAAAACCATCTGGGTGTCCGCTTCAACCACTCAATCATGGGCAGTAGCAAATCTGTCATCCCTCCTTCTCTGCTGCTCCAACTCCAGATGTGTTTCTGGTGCAAGTGTGTGGGGGATGGGGCCAAAGTGGAACGCTGAATACTGTGTCTATTGGATTGAGGTCATGTAGTTCATGGCCTGGTATTGTCTGTCAATGGTTCTGTAGCTCGTTGGGGGAGTGAGACAGGTCCGCTCTGACATCCATCGAGGCACACTGAATAAACACAAAACACAACTCCTCCAAGAGGCATTACTTTTACTTTACTCACTCATTTTAATTTTCTTAATTCTCTTTCTACATTCTAACCTATGACACCATTGATTCAAAATGTCGCTATAAAAATATTACCTAAGTAAGAAAAATATCATAAAATATGTACTTCAAGTACTAAAAATAACAACACAGAAAAGTCCCCATATTTTTAAACTGGAAATGATCACAGTAGTTCTGTCAATCAACTAAGTATTTAAACAGCTAATCATTTCAACCAAACTTGTAAGCCTATATTTTTGTTGGGCAGTTTAACAACAATAAAACATCATATTTCATAAACATATGTTTTATCTACACAAATCCTAATTCATTTTTTAATTTGTGATATATCGGATCACAATAATTTCCAAAAGCAATTCGTTTTGGAAATTACCATTAGTCATTCCTGAAAATTACCTAATTTGTCTCTTTTTCCTAGGCATTGGTACTTGTGGTATAGCAGTTTTTACTATTCTCATCTAATTGTTTACCCTCCTGTAGATTGGAGCCCAAATGCTGCAGTTATCGCTGTACCAACAATATTAATATGAACTCAGTTCTCCTAATTCAAAAGTACATTTATCTCTTTCTTTGTCTTTCTGTCACTTTCACAACACTCTCTTTCTGTCTTTAACCAACTTAGTACATTTTTGTACCCTTAACTTTCCCTTAAAGTTATGCCTTATTTTCTTCCCATTGTCTAATAAAACTTTCTTTTTCCTTTCTGTTTTCCCTTTCTGCAACATACGCTTACCATTTTCTCTCAATTTTCCTGACTATCTTTGGTAACCATTGTATACAAAGTATATGAAGCAGCTCAGTCTAATGTTTCATTAGGATTTAATTAATTTCACAGAAATCAGATTCATGGAATTCACCCATCTTCACAAATGTCACTCATTTCCTTAGCACAATGACATGACCACATGTGACAGAAGGGAACTTTTAGTTTTAGCAAAATCAAAAACCTTATAAAATTATCAAATTTTGAATTATTTTATTCAAAGTCAAATCATTTTAGATGTCTCGCCACTCAAAACAAGTGATCCAACATTTTGGAATGGCAGACGAGACAATTCTGGAGCCCAGCAATCAGTCCTCTCATCTCTTACTTCCAATAGAGGTATAGAGGCTGGAATTTTTTTATTCCAGGGTGATCAATCACTGGTCTGGGTTCCAGACGCAAATCTCCTATGCCAGCTGTTAATCTTTTCTTTCCTTCCCTTTTTTTTTTTTTTCTCTTCAGGCCTGAGCCTTGTTTATGACTACTCTATCCTCAAATCTTTCTCCCAATTTTTTTTTCTTTTCATGCTTCAGAAGCAAGCATAGTTAAGGTTACCTAATTAGAAAGAGATTTTAAATTATTATGCCATTTCTCTAGATGTTTTATGACATTTTCTATTTTTTTTTTATATCGGTCAACATAACTCATTTATAGATTCAATGGATCTCAATCAAATAGTTTCATAGTCAAACAACGGCTACTTTAACAAAGAGAATACTGCACCTCAAGTCTGAAAGTCTCCCCCCTTCTCATCTTTGCAGCACAGGCTGCAGCACCCCAGTGCAGGCAGGGAGTGGCTTAAACGTCTGTGGACCCTGACATTCCTTAAATTCTAGACATGCGCAGTTTCAGTTGCCAGTGCAACTTCAGAGTGACAAGTTCTCCAAAATCGCACTCCCAACTCAGCAACACAAAACAAAACGCACAAACAACACAAAACATACAACACAAATCCTACTTTGAAACTTCTTAATTTGACTATAGTCTATTTTTCTTTCTTTTTCTTCTTCACTTATTTTACTCTAATCCGCCAACCTATATGCCTACTTATTTTCTTTTCTAAGACAAATCCTCTCATATCATAACGTCCTTCCAGAAGGCTCATACATTTTAACACATTCAACGTTCCCTCCAAAGGGGACTCATAGTTTTAACAGATTTTCAAAAACGTTCTCTCAAAAGAGAGACTCATAATTCTTCAACAAACTTTGGAAATGTTCTCACAAGAGACTCATAGTTTTAACCATAACAACCAGAATATTGTAACTTGAACTCCTATTCTCAACCGAAACATATATACTGTATATCTATATATCTAATGAACAGAATATCATCATATGCCACGCACACCTATCACACACCGCAGAGGTACCGCTGTTCACACACACACACACACACACACTCTCTGTCTCTCATACACACCCAATCAACAAAAAAATGCATTTTGGCCTATCCATAAAATCCCTACAGCCTATCCATAAAATCCCTGGCTACACTAGATTTCCGCCGTTTCCCCCCCTTTTTTTTTTTGTTTTTGTTTTTTGTGCTACCTTTGAGGACTCCAATGCGAAATTACCTCGGACATAAATTCGTCAACCCATGAAACGATTGGCAATCTACACTGGAGTTAACCTGCACCCCCAGCTCCCAGAGCTGACCTGAACCTTAGAAACCCAACGTTCATCCAGGTTTTGTGACCCATCTAACATCGCCTCATGAGGGTCTCGGTGAGGGCTTTATTACCAATTCAACGGCGTTATCATCCCCATTACCTTATTCTTTTAAAATCTCTACACTAGCTTTCCTTTAAGGCCTTTATTTTCTCTTATGTCCTTTTTATTTTCTCTTAGTCCCTACCAAATTCAAAATGTCCCTTATTTTCTTCTCTTATTCCCTACCAAAGTTAAAACTGAACCTCTTATTCTCTTCTCTTATTCCCTACCAAATTTAAAACGGAGTCCCAACCACACAGCAATCACAACATGGCCCACGCACACACCCAGGTTCGAAACTGTGCAGCCCCCCTCAACGCACACACACAGACGAACTGACCAGCGCTCAAAAGTTGTGAGAAAATGCTCACCTTATCAGGCAATGGAGCGGAAATCAGGTCGACCGTGCCCGTGATGAAACGTTGAGACCAACCGCAACACGACCCGGCTGGCTCGCCAATTTTGTGGTGTATTTGGTAGCGATGCTGCGTTGCTGTGTGGAAAGGAATCCGCCGACACTGTTTCTTGATTATAAAGGTTTATTTACATCAAAGAAATCAGCATCATGTACAAGCCCTGCAGAGCTCGGAGAGGACCGTTTCCCAAATCTCTGATGGTCACTCTCAAGTTCTTTGTGTGTGTGCCACATATGTATATTCCATGAATTGGGGTGGGATCGATAACTTGACCAATGGCTTCATGCCAACTGGCTCTGTCTAAGAGTCCATTGATAATGCTTTTTCCAGATGTGTCTTCTGAAAGTAGGCTAAAGTTCATCTGGGTTTCTTTGTTACCCAAAGCTTAAGTACAAATCATATAGATCAGGGGTCGGCAACCTTTTTGATATGAAGTGCCCTTTTCAAAATTTCATTAGTGTGCCATGTTAACATGAATTTTTTTTTATGACATCACATCAAAATGTAATATCCAGGGAATCTGTAATAATCAGGACCTTGTAATTATTATTATTGTATATTATTATTAAGGAAACATGGTTTTAGTATGCAGTCCTGATTGGTGGAAAATGGGCTGACAAAAATATCACCGTCAAAGAGCCTGAAGCGAAACGTTGTGGAAAAGCCCAGCTTTAATGATGAATGGACTGATAAGCAGGTCCTGTATGAATCATTTTCAATGAAACGATGCTGTGGCAAAATAATAATAACACAACCAGCTTCATTATCAAGAATGAAGAAGAACATAACGATTGCGTCATTCCCGTGCATTTTAAGTAGCCACATGTATTTGTTTTGGTCTTATAATGCATCCATATTTACGCTCCAGCGGAGAGGATGGTTTCTTCAGACAGCTTAAGTTTATAAGAATTTGTCCAAATTTCAAGATTCCTTGCAAACTAAGATAAATAGACTACGAACCGACAGCTTTTCTTTTAGCTTGTTTTGTAAAAATTAGCTATTTGCAAAGTAGAGCTGTGTTTGCGTAAAACTAGAGTGCGGTGGACAAGAGTGGTCTGAGCAGACAGAGCAGATTATAATATCACTTTCTACATGTTGATGCCGGTTTACACAGGTGAGTGCATTGATAAGTATTGACTTTTAACTCACGAAGGTTCAAATGTAGCCTCCTTACAGTAACGAGACTAGCGTTAGTTCATCTGCCCCAGCGGCCGTTGGTTATCCTCTTTGTACTGTTCCCAGTCAGAGATATGAGTCAATCAAACTACAGTAAATAACAGGTTGCGCACAGGCGCCGATTTATGTTTTCCTCCGTGGGTGCTCACACGCGCACACAGTTTAAAAAAAAAAAAGTAGTCAACAATGTTTGCATTTCAGAACCTTAGGAAATGGACAGCGGCCGACACGAACACACACGCCGTAAAGTAAGCTATCTTTCAACTCAGGACAGCGCCACTTCTCACAGATAGAATTGGGGATGAGAAGTTTAATCAGCTTCGTGGGAAATTATAAATCAATGCCACCGACATGACCAATCACACTTAGCACCACCTGCAATGTTTAATATAAAATTTAAAATGAACTGGCAGTCTGGCACACGTGGGTGCTCAGTATGTTCCGTGGGTGCTCAAGCTCCGGAGCACCCACGGTATCGGCACCTATGAGGTCGGCAACTGTGAACGTTGTAATTTGGCATGCGGATGAGAGAGTGCTTCAGCATTTCAACCATGATTTCAACACATCAATAACTCTCTTGCACACATATTGCCAGCGTGCCATTGGTTAAGGTCCCGCGTGCCCATGGTGGCACGCGTGCCTAAGGTTGCCGACCCCTGATATAGATAGTTCAGATATGGCCTAAATACAAATTATATAATGATCATATAAAATAGGATGACAATACACCTCAATCTATAAAGTGAATCCAAAAAAATGTGGTTTATAACTGGATGAAAAGTCAATGTAAAACACACAGCGTGAGGATATTGTTTCCAAAATGCCACAAGTCCTGCAGTATAGTTTTCATTTCAAAGAAGACAAAAGTCACCAAGGGTCTTCAATCGTTTTAAATAGCACCATTTTGTTCCATCAATAGCTTAATTGTAGGGTCGCTGAGATGTTAACTGTCACATTTTGGATTCAAACTGACAGACAGCACCACAGCTCCACGCATTAGGGCACAAAACGTCCCCATTAGTGCCCATTAACTTCACATCAAAGACGACAGGAGAAAAACACACAGCAGCAGAGCAGTCGCAGCACATTTACATGCATGACATTCATTTTTTTGTTTTTCCCCTCGTATGGTTTATGGTCGACTGGAGAGAGAGAATGTGGAGAAGAAAAGCTGCTCTCTGACATGGTACAAGCTTCAAGCTGCAGTGAAAGGAAAACTTTGGAGAAACGGATCTAATTACTGCTGTGAAAGGTTGAATGGATCTTTTTTTAGCCTGGCTGTTAGCCTGGTTAGGACCAGGCTAGCTGTTAGCCTGGCTGTTATAGGGTAACCAGATTTACCAGAACTGAAACCGGGACACTTTGTGCGTGACCGTAGTGACCGTGCACGCACACGCTTTTTAACGTGAACATGTGCCAGCCCAGGTCAGACAAAGACACAAACAGTAACTTCATTATTTTGATCGTAGGCTCCTCATCTAATAAGTGTGTTTTTTCCTGTAAAATTAACAAAATTGCAGCAACAGCCTTTTTCAGTTTATAGTGTGAGATTTATGTTGAGATTCTTTTCTAAAAAATACTTTTCGAAGTGTTATTTAGTCCAATTACACCAAAATAATTAAAAGGATTTATTTGAGCATTAAACGCTTCATTTCCTGCATTCTGGTGAATTTGTATGCACCCATTTCTAACTTTTTCTGAATCAACGTATGCTGCAAAAATCTTAATGTAAAGAGAAACATATTACAATCCAAATATAAAAACATAATGGAATATATTTAAGTAAGTCTCTCAGGCATTCTGTATTACTTTCATCTATTTATTCTCCTGTAGATCAGCTTTTCTAATTATATCTGAGTCAGCACACATGTAGCCTAGCATCATTTACTCTTCCCGCCTGTTTTGTGTCTTTGTGTTGATGGCATCAATGTATTAGACTGATTTGGCTAGGATTACTCTGAAACTTAAACCTTTCACAGGGCTTTCCTCACGTAGAGACAAAGTTACATTCGGGGCTACACTCAAAACATTCAGGGCTGAAGCCCTGGCAAAATTGGCGTCCCGACTGGAAACGCAATTCAAAATTGGGACTGTCCCGGTCAAACTGGGACATCTGGTCACCCTAGGCTGTTAGCTTGGTTAGGAGCAGGATAGCTTTTAGCCTAGTCAGGCTAGCAGCACAGAATAAATCTCCATGGTAACTTTCGGTGCATCGGCTTTCGTGAAACCGAATCAAGGCTTAAGTCATCCAGGATAACTGGGGCTTTATCCGCTATCTAGGTTTCGTGAAATAGCCCTCAGAGGTCTAACTAACAGATTTTGGTTTGTTGTTAACAATGCTATCAGGTCGTCTGGTTTTCAGGGCGATTGTGATCGGGCCTCCAAATGTCCGCCTGACTCCCACAAGATGGAGAGACCGAAAATGTGATGATATGAGATGCTTCATCTGCTCTCCACATATCATTTCCCACACTAATAGCACCGCTGATTGCTCAAGTGGACATCTTTTCATGCTGGATTGTGAAGAGCCACTTATGCACAGCAATTGGTTTCTGCACTAAGACTTTACTCGAACGATTTCCTGAGCACAAGCTCCACTTACATTATACAACGACTCTCGGGCATCCTGCTCTCTGTTGTTCAAAACCAATCTGCCATTTGGAAATAAAAAACTGAAGCTGCAGCAGTCAGAGCTCGCCTCACACTGACTACCAACGTATGTTACACCACAATGTTTACACTTAGGGGGAAAAACATCTGTTTATCCCTCCTGTTGTCCTCCGGTCAAATATGACCCATTTTCAAAAAGTTTCTATATCAGAATTTATTTTTTTTTTCAACCAAAATTGTCAAAGGAAATAACTTGGATGCTTCCATTCAACACATTTCACAAGTAAATGAAGTGTTCAGCTCACTACTTGGATTGAATTTGGGTGTTTTAGTCAATTTTATAGCCTGGTGAGACAGTCCTGATCTGGCTGAGCTCCAGTTCTCCACTCTCAGATCAGTCTGGCATCTTGAGATAGAGAACATTTGGAGCTGCTAGCCAAACGACCGACCAATCAGAGTTGGTTTTGAGGCGGTTTAGGTGTGACCCAACGAGAAGCGTCTGTTCAGTCCAAACAACGTGGTGGCTTCCACAGATGAGATGAGCGTAGCTATCGCAGCAAGTTTTATCTGAATTAGAAAGTATTCCTTCATTGAAAGAAGAGCAAAAAAACGACACTGTAGGCTTTTCTCGGAGGAAAAGATGTTTTTGCTCTTCTCCCGACTGGTTTCGGCAAGAGTTTGATCTGATTGGTTGATTTGGCCCGTCTATCACCAACATAGGTGGTGATAGACAGATGGTTCATTCAATCAGATAACCAGGATTTTTGCCCCTTCCCAAAAGTTCTCCAACGGAAAGATGGATATGCCGGCGGAGTCAGGATACAATTTTATGGCATTTGAAATAAAAATTAATGAAAGAACGTCAGAAAAAGCTCAGAAAAAAACATCAGAAAAAGTGATAAAAAACTTGGAAAAAGTGACTGAAATGTCAAAACGGTCAAATAAGAACCAAAAGACTGAAAAAAGTCAAATTTTTTTACACAGAAAAGACAAGTAGCACGATCGACAGGAAGACAACACAAGAGTTAAGATTTAGAAATATTTCAGACATCAAAAGGTAAATGCTGCTCTTTTCATTTAAATGTCGTTCTGATTTTTTCCCGGTGTTTATCGATCGTTTTAGTTTGTGATTAAAAAAAAGCTAAAACAAAAGAGAAATAGGTGTTCAAATATTATTCTGAAATGACTAGAATGCTCTCTTCCTGTTTTACCCAAAACTAAAGAGACTTCCTCTAAGATTATATTTTTATTATTTCACTATGCACGACTTTCTGAGGAAAAAATTCAAATTCAAATGGAGAAAGTGTTATTTCTGTCCTTGAGTAAATAAAGGACACACACAGATTATCCTTCACTTTATGCAAATAAGAAGTGGAACGAAAAATGGGATGACATGATTAATAAGGAGTGTCTTTAAATGTGTGTGTCTGTTTCTGTGTGTGTATGTGTCTGCTCACTCTGCGGCCCGATGAGTGATGAGCTTCTCCACTCCTCTGATGATCTTGTGTCTGTAGGCGTTGATGCTGATCCCCACCCACACACACACACACACACACACACACACACACACACACACACACACACACACACACACACACACACACACACACACACACACACACACACACACACACACACACACACACAGTTCCGCTGCCCTCCAGTGGCCAAAATATATCAATGAATGCAGCTTTAACATCGAACAAAACACACACAGGGTTTAGTCAGAGTTAAGAGGAAATGGTTTTTAATTTTAGATCTTTTATTTATTTATATGTTATTCCCTTTATGTATGTGATGTGATGTTTTGTTTTTGTTAAAACTGTTTTCACTGAACGTAGAGCTCTCCAAATGTCCAATGACAATAAAGGCTATCTATCTATCTTCCATCCACCTATCATCCATACAGTGGTAATAACATCTTCCTGAACGTTGACAAAACCAAAGAAGTGGTTATTGATTTCCGGAGAGGTCCCACCCCGAAACCCCCGCAGACCATCTACCGTGTTGCTGTGGAGAGAGGGAGCAGCACCCAAGTCCTGGGGGTGCACATCAGTGAGGACCTCTCCTGTACAACAAACACCTCATTACTGGTCTGGAAGTCTCAGGGACGCCTCTACTTCCTCCGTAAACTGAAGAGAGCGAGAGCCCCCCCCCCACCCATCATGTGCTCCTTCTATAGGGGCACCATTGAGAGCATCCTGTCCAGGTACGGGAGCTGCACACTGCCTGTGTGGCGTGTCCGTTTTTATTTTAGCTCCCATGTTAACAGGTTAGAGCGTGCACACTGCCTACGGGACACGCATGTCTCAGGCACAGCTCGAGACGCGCCGAAAACGCATGACGGCTATTTTTCACACGGCACCCAAGCGTGTTGTAAGCGTTTCCAGGCAAAATAGAATACGAAAAGATGTTTATGTCATTTTGACACAAATGTATATTAATAAATGACATTTTGATGTTTGAAAGTCTTGAGGTTTTGACATAAATGCAGATTTAAAAATGTTATTTAAAAAAAATAATTATCGATTTTCGAATATTGCACCTGTCAATACAGAAGGAAATATTCTGGAGTCTATTTTGCCGTCAATACTGCCGAAGTTGTCTTTGCTGTAATCAGATCAGTATATAGTTATGTTTAACATGAAGTATACTACTGCTTGACTGCAGTAAATCTCCACAACTCTCTCCCCCTATGTTGAACAAGGGTGATCCAAATCAAATATGTGCAAACACAAAAATATTGACAAAATGAAGTTGAAGAACACAGTATTATTTCATTTTATCAATGGGAAACATCCACATATACAGACAAGGCTAACAGCAGCAGCGCCACGTCAGACACTTTTCTGGTGCGTAAAGACGTAGAAAACACCACCCAGCCGCCACGCTACAGAAACGCCACGCTGAAGCCACGCAGGCAGTGTGCAGGAGCCCTAAGACCCTGCAGCGCATAGTGAAGGCTGCTGGGTGGATCTTTGGTGTCCCACTCCCCTCACTTCTGGACATCTACCAAACCCACCTCACCCGCAAAGCAAGCAGCATTGTGGGTGACCTCAGCCCCCCCATCACACAGCCTCTTCAGCCTCCTGGGAGAAGGTTCAGGAGCCTCCAAACCTGTTGCACCAGACTGGCAAACAGCTTCATGTTGGTTTTAAACTGCATGTAGTATTCTGTTGATGAAACCAGCCTTCTCTATGACAATAAAACCTCAACAACAAACCCAGTGTCCTGTCCCCCTTCTCTCCACACTACACCTCTTGTGCATATACTTTACACAGAGTGAGCAGCAGCTTCTTATGGAAGTTTGATGAAGGGAAACACATTATTTGTAAGAAACACGGCCGCTTTAATTAAACATCGAGAGAAAGCAGACAATCACGGACCGAGTGAATGTGTAAGAAGCCTAAAAATATACATTATATGACCACGACTCTGAACTGATCTCTCTCTTTCATCATCATCATGGGTCTGACTTTTACAAGAGTTGTTTTTATGATTGATGTGAATTTTTCCTTTATTGTTCAGGGTTAAAATAGGTTTGTTGTTTAAAGACAAATTCTATCAACTTAGTTAAACGAATTCATTATCAAATAAAGACAAGAAATTGCAAATTTCAATAAAATAAAAAAACAACTTTCAAAAATACAGTTGACATATTTTGATGTGATATTTTGGAGGGACTACTGTCAATTTCCATCAATTCTCAAGTGGTCAAAATTTGTCATATTTTCCACAAACTCTGTGTAACAAATGGTATGATATAAACACAAAAATGTATGAGACAAAAAAATGTCACAGGGAAAATAGCGAGGCTTGGACCCAAATGCAGAGTTCAGAACTTATTATCAAAAACTACAAAGTGTCCAGAGGATGGCAGAGCAAAACTTACAACAAAAAATAATTCCAAAAAGCAAACCAGTATGTGAGAAATATGTGAGAAAGTGGTATTCTCAAAATATACAAAGAATGGGCCCCATACCTTCCAACATTTTTGATAAGAATTCCTTGTAGAAAGTCTAATTTGTTCTAATTGAAGGAATAAAGGACGTCCACCAACCAATGTGTATGACAAGTTAAAATGAGTCTTCTTGCTAATAAGGAGACAAAGGCAATAACATCTCTATTAGATGTTGATAGGGAAGGTACAAAAGGAGGAGACACCATACAATGGGGTGAGAGCATTCGGCTCGGTCCTCTCTTCAACTATAGTATTGGTCTTTAAATACAGACCAACGCTAAGGGCTAACGTGATGACAGATTGGCTACATGCTGCTGAGGTGAGCGTCTCATTTATTTTTTGAGCAGTGTCAGATTAGTTTTTTTATTGGAAAATTGATCTTGAATGTTAAAATGTCAAATAAACACATCTGACCTGTAATAAAAACTTGATTCATAGGTTATAATAAATGTTCAATGGAGTGCAGTTCAGGGTGATGCTGTCAGGTTTTAGGCATTTTATTTATTATTATTATTATTATTATTATTATTATTATTATTATTATTATTATTATTATTATTATTATTATTATTATTATTATATACAAAATCAATTTACAATATATATATATTTTTTATTGTAATTTATGATTCTTTTTTCACCACTAGTAGCAGTCATCTATGAGTCTCCAAAAAAGTGTTTGGTGTAAATTTTCCAGACATGACTAAATATGAAAACACAAATCCAAATGGAGAATACAGTGCATGCAGATGTGGTTTACAGTATGTAACTTCAGGAACTAACTGATGTGATTTTACAGTTGCTTTATGGCGCCATCTTGTGGTATCATTTGATATTACATCTGCATTACATACTCTGCACTGTACCCTGAAGAAAGAGATGTTGGTTGGGCACATTTTAGTTCAGTTTAAGAGTGTTTGTTAGTTTGAGTTAGTTCTCAGAGTGTATTTTAAAAATAATTGAAAGTAAACCAACTGGCTAGGACTTGGCTTCAAGTTTGTTTTTTTCAGGTTCGAGTTGGCTTCTAGTTAGTGTTGGCTTCGGTATTTACAGGTTTTGATCGAGTTGGCTTTAGGTTGGTTTAGACTTGGCTCTGTGTTGGCTTTTTGTTGTCAGATACTGGGCAGTTGTCATGCAACTGGGCAGTTGCTTAGTTATAGTTTTGAATTATATGTGTCGAGTATCTCAACTCCCGAGTAGATCTCCCTTGCTCACTCAGCCCTTGAGGTCTTCACTGGACAAACGTCCCACAGTTTAAAGGACATTCCTGAAAGAGATGTACCAAATTAGTATACCTAAACAATATTTGTTTGTTCTTTGAATTAACCAACTTCAGAGTCCTGACACAAGCCAACTGATCTGATGCATCATATTTTCTCACTTATTTCTGAACTAGCATTGATCACTGTACTGTAAAATCACACATCTGTTCAAAAATTGCAACTGACTGTAAAATGTTTCTTGCTTTTGCTTTGTCAGATGGCATTTTATTGTTTGTGGAAGAATAAAAAAAAAAAGTAGAAACTGCGTTCAATGGGTTAAATCACTCATGTGTTGTGCTAGAAGGTAGAACTGTAGGGAAACCCAAATGTGAGGAACACATTAACCTCCCTGTGTTTATTACAATGCTGCTGAACATGCATGGACTGAGTCAGACTGACCTCAGAGTCTCCAGTCTACAGCTTGGACTCTACACAAGATCAGAGAGCAGCTTCACGTCAGAATCCTGAAGCTTGTTGTCACTCAGGTCCAGCTCTCTCAGATGGGAGGGGTTGGCATTCAGAGCTGAGGCCAGATACTCACAACTGATCTTTGACAATGTGCATTTCCATAATCTGAATAAAGAAGAACCACTTACTTTACCAAGTAACAGTGGACAGTTTCTACAGTTTCTTTAACAAACAACGCTTTTGTGAAACATGAAAATATGAACAAAAGGACGTGTAGATGTAAGTAATATTTAAACATACACTAGGTTCAAATTATAATAAAACATAAGATCTATAACAGTAACAGAGTCACTGAACTTACTTCAGAGTCTCCAGTTTACAGTTTGAACTCTCCAGAAAACCACACAGATGCTTCACTCCTGAATCCTTCAGCTCGTTGTTACTCAGGTCCAGCTCTCTGAGATAGGAGGGTTTGGATTTCAAAGCTGTGTCCAGAGAAGCACAGCTGATCTCTGACAATATGCAGCTCCCCAATCTGAATAAAGAGTAAAGTAATAAACTTTAGAAGACAATGTTCTGTTTTAAATGATTCAATGTTTAGTAGAGCTGATGGTTTAGAATGTAGAAGTTTAGTAGATGGACACTCCCAGTGGCAAAGTGTCAATAGAGGGCGCTCGGGCGCCGCCCCCATCAAAATTCCAAAAATATAAATGTATATAAAAATGAAATAAAAAATGAAAAATAAAATAAAATATTTTACTCATACGATGTGCCGGCTGGTAGTAAGAGCCTCAGCATTTAATAAAAACTGGCTTTAATCCGTTAACTATTTTCTATGTTTCAATATGTTTCTTCCGGTTTGGCTGCAGGGACGCCGGCCAAATGGATGTGTATGTGAGTCCTTAAACTTTTGGCCAGCATGTGACCTGATGCTGGTCTCTAATTGGTTTCTTAAAGATTCTCCTCCAGACGCACCTCACTGCATCCCTGGCGAATCAGAATTGGAGACGTTATTTTATCCAATCTCATTGGTTCTCAACACCGGTCATTCAACTCTTCCCCCGGCCGCTACTGGAGAGAGAACACAATAGTAGCGCCAGCAGGTAGCTCTTGTGTTGTTGAAATGGTCTAACCACTTTGATTAAAGTAGAAAACTAGCAACAATAAACAAGGAGAGATTCTTGAAAGTGTGAAAGACAAGTTATACAACGTCGTGGATTTTCTCGTCGTTTCCCTACTCTATTCTCTGAGGAGCCAGAATGGACAGTTTTACCTGCTAAGGGTGGTGGTAGGAACTTGAGTGCACTCAAACTAACCCTGAAACAGGGTTGAACAAACAAAGACTGATTTAGTATTACCCTGGTTATCTCTATGAAATGAGAGATCTCAGTTTTTGGTTAATTTGGTTTTATAATAATTTTCTTTGTTAGGTGTTTTGATATTTAAGTTGTGGTTTGAGTACATTTACTGAATCATTTAGTTTAGCCATTTCTGGTAAAAGATTATTTTGCATAATCTCAAGTTGAAAGTAGTACTGGTTGTGGGTGCAATTTGTTTCATGCCCAATGTACGAGTTAAATGAAGACAGGAAAAAAAAAATAACACTACAGTAAAACAAAGTTACTCTTGTTTAACTGTGACTTACTATGTTTGTAACTTGAATCTTGTATTGTCTTGCTCTTTTTAAATACATAGTTGTTCAAATAAAGTTGTGCTGGTTGTTTTGCCCAGTTTCAAAGTACTGCTTTGTATTTACTGGGCAAACTTAAAAAGAGATTTCAATCACTTTAATGACATCTCTTTTTAAGTTTTGGTCCTTTGCACCATGACCTCGAGCCAAAAAGAACCTCCAGAAGCTTTTATTCAGCTGGGTCAAACACAAGTTAACGTTATGGGTTGAATAGCTTAGTGCAGGCACTAATGGAACCAACTGTGTATCTCGCCATCACTTTAATATTAATGACAACGAGCTGCTACTTTAATAAAGACGTAGTGACTTCACCTCTTAAACTCTACCAGCTCCATCAGGGGATCCATCTATATGAACTCATGTTGTTCAGCCAAACACAAATAAAAACCTACAGAAACTGATTTAAGATCAGCGTCAAGTCAGTTTCCAAACATACAGTAAATGTAATATATAAAATAAGTATATAATTGAGGAAATATAAACAGAACCTATTATATTTGTTTATCATCAGTCCCTCTTTGGTCAGTATCATATATCTTCATAAACATGTTGGAAAATAAAAATACTGTATATATTTTTTATTGTCTAACAGTTGAAACAGAGATTATTTATTCATTAGGACCCCTGCGCTGACAGTGGTAAAAGCCCTATTGAAGCTGAAGGATTCTTCTTATCCTGGCAAATTAATCACCTTTTTGAGGGGCTTAATGTACTCAAAAACCCACGAAAATTTGCAGTCGCATCAAGCCTGGTTAAAATTTACGTATTTTAATGGTTTTGGGAATAGGCGCACAAAAATGGGTTTTCAAATTAGGTGAATGTGAGCCTCCCCTTAGAGTAGGTAAGGACAGCCGAGCCCCCCCCATCCCCAAAATCCTGTCCGCCTGCCCTAACCCACACATGCCTCTGCAGTAAATGCCATCTTTTGTGTTTGATGAACAACTGATAAAATGTACTGTAAATATTTTTTAATATTGTATTTGAAGACATTTTATTTCCACAACTTTAAAAAAAAAATGCATTCATAAACGATTCTTTGCAACACAGGACAATATGAGAGTAAAGAAAAAAGTTATGAGAATCTGGTGAATATTTTATTCAAAACATTTTAAATTTCATGATATTTTAGAAAACTCTTCATGTCTGTGCCCTACAATAAAACAATAATCTTGTCTTCAGATATGAAGACATCAGCAGACAGATGGACATGCTCACTTGTTCTGGATCTTTTTCCACACTGGGGACAGAAGGAGTCTGAGGTGATGCACTGTCTGCAGAACCAGTGTCCACAGCTGGTAGAGACTGGATCCTTCAGGATGTCCTGACACAAAGCACAGCAGGACGACTGCTCCTCCACAGAATCATAACTCCTTTTCTTCTCTCTGTGGAGATTAATTGCATTACAGGTGACAAACCCACTAGAGCTGTCTCTAACAATTATTTTTGTCACTGATTAATGAGGGGGGTTTGCGGAGAGAACGGATGACAGCCCGGGAGAAGCACAGTCTGGTTAGCCATATCCCAGTGTCCGCTGTCTTCCTGACGGGGAGTGAAGCAGAGGGATCGTAGGCTCTGTTTAGTTCTGCCGCTGCTCAAGCAATTTATGTACGTAGAACGTATGTGGTACTTGGTTGTCGGCTGTAGTCTCTGTGGTGTGTTCGTGTGCTATTTTTTTGGCCAAGACGCTGAGGGCCAACGTGAGGCGATGCCAAAGTCGGCCATCATCGCCCATCATCGCCAATAGTCCCTGGCCGTCGGCTTGGTGCGTCAGGGCCTTTACGGGCGCTGCCATCTTTCTCTATTCTGATGCACGTTTAGCGAATCGACATACTTTTGAAATCAATGACGTTGATTATGTCGATGAATCATCCCAGCCCTAAAACCCTCAGATCACAAGTTGCATGCAGCTCTTTCCCTGCATATGCACTACCGTTTATCATCTTCTATGCTGATGATGTTCTTCTCTACTTTTATTATAATTATTTGATTTGAGAGATAAAATCCAAATAATTCAACAGCAAATGTTTCATTTTCATTTGAAATAGTTTATGAATGAAATAAGAGGGGAGCACTGTTGGAACTTGGAAGTTGTTAGTTTTCAAGTCCAGATAAGCGTAAATGACCCGCGATCATTATTGAAGCACAACAATGCAGTGGGGCTCTAAATATTGAGTTGTTGTCTACTTAGTGGTTAGATAGAAGAGATTAAACTGTACTCCACTGTTTTATTACTGTACTCTACATCACTCACTCATGTAATTTTAAAAGAACAGGGTAGATTATCAGACATTTAAAACTAGAGATACACCCAATCCAGAATTTGGCTTCGGATTTGACCAAAAATTAGGCTTTTTGACGGAGTTGAATTTCTGCCTTAGAATTTTTTTCCACCGAACCGAACCCTACGCTTGCACTCTGCGCGCTACGCTGGTCGCCGTAATGACGCCGCCGTTGATTATGGGAAGAGCGTTCAATGCAGTAGGCTGTGAGAAAATGGAACTCGTGAGCAGAAAAAGTTTTGTTTGGCAGTACTTTCAGTCAAAAGAAGGCGATTCAAGTTCAGCTACATGTTCAATTTGCAATGCCAATTTGTCTCGTGGTGGCAAGGACCCTAAACAATACACAAAATGGCCGCTGTTAAAACAACTGGTATGAAACATCCGGAAGAATACGAGTTGTGCATGAAGGAATCTCCAGACAGCAGCCAGAATGCAGCAACTTCAGGTACGGCAAAGGAAGACAGTCACAGCTAAAAACTTGTGTTAACCACACGTCCATTACCCACTGCTTTATAAATCTAAAAGGCTACTATTTTGGATATTGATTGGATCTTGAGATGGGGTAAACATAGGCCTATGGTAATTGTCAAAATAGTTTTCCCCACTTGTCTTCCTGGCTTAATGTTGCCTATTCTTATTTTTTTTACAGTTAAAATAAAATAAAATGAAAAATACACTGCTGTGGACGTTGTTTACTTCATTAATGGGTTTACTGTGTTAATGGACTGAGGATGGGAGGAGGATTCGGCAGAATCTTAACCAGTGGATTCGGTATTCGGCCAAACCCCAAAAATCTGGATTGGTGCATCCCTATTTAAAACTGAATCATCTTCAGGTCAGTTTTCAGTAGTAACAGTCTCTTACTTTGTGTCTGAGGTCCCAGGTTCATAACTTAAGTTTATATCTCTGTCAATGGACTCATCACTCAATTTAAGAGAGAATACCAAAATGGATAGAAAAGAAAATACTGCAAGAAGGCAAACCCAAGTCACATTAACAGTCATAGCCCTGGACATGGCATCAGCCACCGTATCTTCATCGTATCTTTGCTGCTGTGCGGGAGCATACAATTGTCATTTGAGGAGCAGAAACAGCTAGTCTTGCTACAATTGGAGTTAGAAAAGGTACGACAAGATGTTCGTCGTCGGGAAGTGGAACTAGCCCATGATCAGGCAAGGCAACAGGTAGAGTTGGAGCGTTATTGGACCTTATGAGTAAGGGAAAGCTGCAACATGAGCCACAGAGGGTGGAGGACGTAGTAGGGCGTGCTCCTCATACCCCCTCATTTGATGTTTCGGTAGATTTGCGGTTAGTTCCAAAATTTAATGAAAGGGATCCGGATATTTTCTTTGTGTTTTTTGAACATTTAGCAGTGGCCCGAAGTTGGTCTGACACTGATAGCACTCTACTGCTTCAGTGTGTGCTCACTGGCAAAGCCCAGGAGGCATTCTCAGCCATGAGTGTTGCTGACAGTGTAAGCTACAAATTGGTTAAAGCTGCTATACTTAGGGCCTATGAATTGGTACCGGAAGCATATCGTCAGCGTTTCAGGTCAGACAAAAAAGAGATGCGGTCTCACACTGAATTTGTTCGTGATTTAGCCACTCATTTTAATAGATGGTGTGCTGCGTCTCAGGTAAAAACCTTGGAGGATTTGCAGGAACTTATTTTACTTGAACAGTTTAAAACTACTCTGCTAGACCGGGTGGTAACTTACATAAATGAACAGAAAGTAAGTAAGGTTACAGATGCTGCTAAATTGGCAGATGAGTTTGTCTTGGCCCATAAAGTTTTTTTGGGGGAGAACCGTGGTCGTGGAGATGCTGCCCACTCTAAGGAGTTTGTCAGAAGCAGACAGGGGTTTCCAGGGAAAGCTGGATCCACATTGTGTCTGTAATTACTGTTTGGGTGAGGGTCACTGGAGAAATGAGTGCCCGGTGTTGAAAAAAAAGTTGAAGCCTGTGTATTCGCCAGCAAAGTCATCTGCTGCTGCTGCGTCTTTGCGTGCAGAGCGAAGTCGTGTCATTGCTGCTGTGCGGGAGCACACAAAACCTTTATTAGAGTCGGGGACTGAGGTTCCTGTGAAGGAGCAACAGTGGACTATTTCCTCAGTTAGTGAGGAGATTGATCCCGGTTATGCTGCATTTGTAGCTGATGGTCATGTTTCACTGGTTGGGAGTGACAGGAAAGTTCCTGTAAAGATATTGCGAGAGGTCCCGGGTTCAAATCCCGGACGAGCCCCCATTTGTTACCGCTTGGCTCAAGGCTGGCAACAAAAGGGAGGTCACACACAGATAGATTAACAAAAATGTAGTTTATTTGACTAAATATACTAATAACACAAATTAACTAAACATAAATGCAATAGTGGGGTGTGTAAATGTCATAGACATCAGTCGTGTTTGCCATGTGTGGATGAGTGAATGAATGGTGTGATGTGTGTTGTAAGGTGTAACAAACCAAACAAAGAACAAAATGGTGGATGGTTGCAGGAGGACCAGCTGAGAGAGAGTGAGACTCCCAGGAGAGCAATCTTTTATGCCTTCCTTAAGCCACACCCAGATGGCCAGGGACAGACGACCCTCCCAGCTCCACCTACCTGCCCACTCCCAGTACCTGCAGACAGAGGAGCAGGACATGACAGGCAGGCAGATTGTCGTCACACTTGGCATTAAAGGAACTGCACTAAGCTGGTTTAAGTCCTATCTATCAGATCAAGCTCAGTTTTTTTATGTTAACGATGAATCCTCCAGACACGCTAAAGTTATCCATGGTGTTCCACAAGGCTCAGTGCTTTTGATGGGGGATTTGCACCGTAATATTTTTATTTGTAATCTTCTGTGTGTGTGCTGCAGTGTGTCCCTGTGTGTGTAACAAGCATAGTGTGCGCGCGCTGTGCACGAGCCTAGGAGCATTTTACTAATGCTCTGTTAAAATAACAATGAAATGCTGCGTTATTGACTTTAGACCAGGTTTTTGTTGGTCAATGGTGTGATCACTTCCTGCTGCCTCAAGATAGCAATATTCCCAGAATGCACCTGAACACACCTCCCTGTAAGACCAGCACGCCCAGAATGCACCTGAACACACCTCCCTGTAAGACCAGCACCCCATGAGCCACAGATGGGTGCAGGTGCATTTGTTATTTAAACGACATGGGTGCTGGACGGGAAACTGACAACTGGGTTGGTCTTAAAGTAGCAAAGACACTTGTGTTGGGCTTTGCGCTGCACCGGGTGCAAAATAGGGCCCATGATGTTAATATGGGCCCTATATATACATGTAGGATACTATATATGCTTCCTCTGGGAAATATTTTTAGGAAACACTACAATAACCTTTCACTGTTATGTGGATAACTTCTGTTATGACTTGACACTACAAATACAATTGAATTGAATATAGCTACTCTGGATGTCATGCATTTGTATTTTATTTATAAAGGACAACCACATTAATTAACATTTCTGTAAATGTGCCAGTGTTAGCCAGCCGGCTAAATTTTAACTGTAGTCCTTTGGCAAGATGTTTTGAGACCAGAGCAACAGAAAGCAAGACATCCGTACAGTTTAAATGTACAGAGTGAAGTCAATAAAACACCATTGTCCTGGCCTCCAGCACCACTGTGAGGAATCTCAGAAATATCTTTGATCAGGATATATCCTTTAACGCCCACAAAATACAAACTTCAAGAACTGAAGTTCTTCTCTTTCACTGTAATGTGTCCTAAGATAACTTCTATTATTATTTGTCACTGAATAAAATTATCGTCTGGGTTTCTTTACTGTACTCTACTGTGCTCATGTAATTATAAAAAAATAGTATAGCTTATCAGTCAACATTTCAAACTAAATCATCTTAAGTTTACAGTAGAAACAGTCTCTTACTTTGTGTCTGAGGGTCCAGGTTCATTACTGAAGTGTGGCCGATTACCAGTGGACCGATCACTCTTCATGGACATATAGCTGAAGACTGGAGACTTTGATCTGTTCTGGTCTTCTTGTAATTGACTCATCTTAAGTCTGAGAGTTACCTAATAACACTGGAGACACACACACACACAGAGACACACACAGAGACACACAGTAACACACACACACACACAAACACTTAGTCAAAACCATGTGTATTTTTAGTTATATATGAGAAGGGATATTTTCTTATGAATCTCAAAATATTCCTTTAGATTAATTCATCATCCATAAATGTAAATTCCTCAAAGTAAAACTTCACTTTGTTTTCAAGAAAGAAAAGCTGATATATATTAAAACAATAACTTTAGCTCCTCTCCACTTAATTCATTTTCTATTTCATTTCTGTTTATTTTTGTATGTATCTGGTTAAAGAAAATACTGTTTATTTACTCAATTGCAATTCTCTCTCTCTCTCTCTCTCTCCTGTGTGTAATATGAGAACTTTTTTGTTGGTAAATCAAATATGGACATGCTCGCATTACATCACCCACCAGCGGAAGCGTTTTTTGGTCCAGTGTGACGCAGTGCATTCTGGTAGTTGTTTTCTACCTTCCTCTTGAGCAAAGGTTTTTTTTATGGGTTTCCTCTGGTCATGTATCATCACACATTTTAAAACATATTTACTCCTTTCTACTGTAAAGACAGTCCAGTTTTATGAGAAGGTCATCTTCCCAGCAGTGAAACACTTCTTTAAGCAGCTGTGATGGATCAGAAAAACAGGAAATGAAAAACAGGGAGGAAACATTTGGAGACATTACCTTGGACTCTAGGATGCTGATTTCTATTTTTCTGACTTATTGTATAACAGACTTAATATTTTATTGAGCAAAAAAATCAGCAGATGAATCAATAAACAGAGTATTAACACTCACCCTGCCTCAGACAGCCTGTTGTCCTCTGCTCTGTCAAATGTAAAATGGAGTCTGGCAGTCTGCCTTCACACCTTTACCTTTCAGTCTCCTCCCTGTTTTACTCCTCCCTTCAGTTTACACACAAGAACAAACTTTCTCTTAAAGTTACACACAGTCCATGAACACTTTACAGGAAGACAGAAACAAACAGACAACTGGGGCACGTTTAATCTCAAAAAAGCTTCAAAAACACATATTTTGACCCAGAAAAACTAAAAAAGAGGAACAATACACAGTGTCTGCAGTGATATATTTACTAAACAACAACAACCTTGTAACTGAGAAACCTTTAAATGCTACATTTCAAATGTTCAGAATCCATCACTAATTCATTCATTTTTATAGTATAATTCTTGTAGGAATTATGCATGACATATTTTGAAATGAGCATTTTGCTAAAAGTTCACGTACCCCCTGCAGTACTCCAAAGTACCCCCAGGGGTATGCATAACCCCATTTGAGAAACACTGCCATATACACACATATGTGATGTGTATATATATATATATATATATATATATATATATATATATATATATATATATATATATATATACATATATATATATACACAGTACAGGCCAAAAGTTTGGACACACCTTCTCATTCAATGTGTTTCCTTTTTATTTTCATGACTATTTACATTGTAGATTCTCACTGAAGGCATCAAAACTATGAATGAACACATATGGAATTATGTACTTAACAAAAAAGTGTGAAATAACTGAAAACATGTCTTATATTTTAGATTCTTCAAAGTAGCCACCCTTTGCTTTTTTTATTAATAAGGGAAATAATTCCACTAATGAACCCTGACAAAGCACACCTGTGAAGGTAAAACCATTTCAGGTGACTACCTCATGAAGCTCATTGAGAGAACACCAAGGGTTTGCAGAGTTATCAAAAAAAAGCAAAGGGTGACTACTTTGAAGAATCTAAAATATAAGACATGTTTTCAGTTATTTCACACTTTTTTGTTAAGTACATAATTCCATATGTGTTCATTCATAGTTTTGATGCCTTCAGTGAGAATCTACAATGTAAATAGTCATGAAAATAAAAAGGAAACGCATTGAATGAGAAGGTGTGTCCAAACTTTTTGGCCTGTACTGTACATATACAAACATACACAAATACATACAGTATATACATATATATATATATATATATATATATATATATATATATATATATATATATATATATATATAATTTTGCATTTCAGAACTGTTTTTTAAGTACATATTAACAATGGAAATCAGTTCTTACCAGTGTATCTTGATTGGGAATCAAATGAATGCAAAGAAAGTTACTTTATGAACTTGACTTTAAGACTTGTATTTGTTTATTATTTATTTATTTACTGTAAACAAAAGAAAAATGTGTGAATCTAGTCACGCATTTGAATTTTGATAACTCACTGATGTCCAGTGATCACCTTGCATCACTTTGCAGCAGTTCTAGTTTGGCTGCTTTCTCCGTGTCCTACAGGCCACCCATTTAACCAGAGCTGCAGTCATTTTTTTGGGATTTGGTTTCATCAACAGGTCGGCGACTAGCACTCTCCAAAACAGTGCTTTGCCTGAGCCCACTATCATCCACCTGAGTCCCGTTAACTGGACTATGCTTAGCTCGTAGCTGGTAGCTCAAGCTTGACGTGCTTCGGTGATATTTTAATTCGGCTTTACACAATGTGCACATGGCTTTTGACCTGTCTGGGAGTTTTGGAAAATAAAAAGCTCCATTCAGAATTATGTTGCTGCTGTCTTTCTCCATCATGCTGCAGCCTGCAGCAGGAGGATGTGTTAGGAGGAAGTCGCGAAGCCGAGTGAAGTGAACATAAATTAATAAATGGCGGTTATTAATGCGATTAAAAAAAATGAACGCCTTATGCCCGGCCTTTAATTAAATAATTTATTTATATATAAATATATATATATATATATATATATATATATATATATATATATATATATATATATATATATATATATATATATATATATATATAATACCCAGTACAATACATTACACAACACAACTGGACAGTATATAACAATACCTCTTCTAAAAAGATTTAAACAGATGCCTGCAACACAATATAGGGGCCTACTGTTTGTTTACAGGAATGTAATTGTCTACACCTGCAACAAAAAAAATAAGATAAGATAGTTTTTAAGACTTTTACAATCTGCAGATACCCTTGAATGTTTCTACATTCATACAGTTTTCATCAAATTGGTAAATCAACTGAGCTCAGTTTATCTCAGCCAATGCAAATGCAGTGTTTTCTCTAGATATGGGAATGACTCCGGAACAACAGCCTTAGTTAACTGGAAAACATATGGAGACACATAGAGAAACACTGCCATGGACTTGAGAATTGAGATTTATATAGGATAGTATAAGTAATTTTACTGCAGTATACTGAGAGTATACCATAATATGTTTATACAGAAGTAATAAATGTGAAGATCCCTTTTCAATTGAGTCCCATTGCTAGGCAACAGCCTGGCCCTTTGGTAACCCTCCGTCAGAAGATGATGTCATTCACAAACACTGTAACAGGAAATCAACTCGGAGCCAATCAGGAGCCAATTACTTTGTTTACGTTTTTTTTTAAACAAAATTCATATACAAACAGTATGGCTCAAAATATTTCACAGTATTATCAAGGATCAGATGCATACACAAAGAATGCAAACGTATAAAACCAAATAATATAAGAATAAAACAACAAATACAAGAAAAATAATTCTGCTATTCTTCAGTAATAAGTACTTTTTCTATAACTTTAATAGCTTTTAGTATAGAAAACTAATGAATGGGTGAAGTATATTAAAAGAAGCTTTCACTTTCACTGAATGTTTATGTTTACAACTGTTTAATAACGTAACAGCGTGACGTAAAGCGTCTCTGACATAATTTATAGCAACGTACGGTGGGCGAGGTGGGTCAAAAGCGCTCTCTCCGCGCTCGTTCGAAACGAAGCAGGGGCTGCTGCTGTAGTAATGGAGGGGGTCACAGTCGGCCAGGTATTTGATGCGGAATGCATCCTCAGCAAACGGCCGAGAAAGGTAAGAGAAACCCGGACTGTCGGCCGCGCGGAGACCGGTCTCCTCTCCGGACATGTTTCTGACATCTTGTGTCTGTTTTCCCGCAGGGCAAGTTTGAGTATCTGGTGAAGTGGAGAGGGTGGTCGTCTAAGTAAGTAAGCTAGCTAGCTAGCTAGCTGCTAGCCTCATTACATGCTAACGACACATACACTGAAAATGGCACCAAACAATGCCAGGCACTGGCGCGGGCTTTCTCTTTACTCTGGACCGGCTTGGTTAGTGTTTAACACACACACACGGAGCGGTAGAGACACACACAGAGCTGCTGCTAATAACAACACACACACACACACACACACACACACACACACACACACACATACATATACTGTATATACACTGCTGCTGCTGCTGCTGAAGACGTTAATGCAACAATTACTCTTATTATTGTGACTGCCGTTTCACAACAAGCTGCTGCTGCTAATACCAGCACACACACACACACACACACACACACACACACACACACACACACACACACACACACACACACACACACACACACTGCTGCTGCTAATAACAACACACACACACACTGCTGCTGCTAATAACAACACACACACACACACACACACTGCTGCTGCTAATAACACACACATACACACTGATGCTGCTTATAACAACACACACACACACACACACACACACTGCTGCTGCTAATAACAACACACACACACACACTGCTGCTGCTAATAACACACACACACACACACACTGCTGCTGCTAATAACAACACACACACACACTGCTGCTGCTAATAACAACACACACACACACACACACACTGCTGCTGCTAATAACAACACACACACACACACTGCTGCTGCTAATAACACACACATACACACTGATGCTGCTTATAACAACACACACACACACACACACACTGCTGCTAATACCAACACACACAGACACACACACACACACTGCTGCTAATACCAACACACACACTTACATAGGGAGAGCATTTACACACACACACACACACACAAATACACACTGCTAATAACAACACACACACACCTCTGCTAATAACAACACACACACACACACTGCTGCTAATAACAACACACACATATACACACTGATGCTGCTTATAACAACACACACACACACTGCTGCTGCTTATAACAACACACACACACACTGCTGCTGCTTATAACAACACACACACACACTGCTGCTGCTTATAACAACACGCACACACACACACTGCTGCTGCTTATAACAACACACACACACTTACACAGGGAGAGCATTTACACACACACACCTCTGCTAATAACAACACACACACACTGCTATTAATACCAACACACACTTACACAGGGAGAGCATTTACACACACACACACACTGCTAATAACAACACACACACTGCTGCTAATAACAACACACACACACACACACACATTAAATATACTAGTAACGTTACAGGCTACACTGAATCGCCTGCATCCATTTAAGATGGAAATCCACTCTTCATTTCCATGCACATGTGCATTTAATCTGCAGAAACCAGTTTGACGCCACTAAACATCCATCATGCATACATATCTGTCTATATGCTTCATACTGAATATCCACGTTTAGTTAACCCTCATGTTGTTAAATTTGACCCGTTTTCAGATGTTTCTATATAAAAAAAAATGTTCGTTTAATAACTCTCTGATTATACATCAACATACGTTCCTCGGTTCTTAACTATTAGTCAATGTAAGTCAACTTTTCTGGGGTTTTCGAACTCAAAAAATTTGGTATACTTTCATATAAATGAGGTTTATTGACCATGTATTCCATAAATAAGTGTGAAACCTGTGGTATTAAGTTGTAATGATACAAGACTAGTACGATAGAATTGGGTGATCATTTTTTTAGTTCATGCTTTAGACATAAACAGACCAAACAGGCCATAACACGTGCAGATAGGAAGACAACACAAGGTTTAAGTATCGAGCTGCAACTCAGACTGCTAAACCAAAAGGAGAAAATAATAATAATAATAATAATAATAATAATAATAATAATAATAATACAGAGAGAGATTTCATTAAACATGACCGTATGTCTTTCAAGTTTTCTGTTTCTTTTTGAACTTTTGTTCTGATGTTTTCAGGCACAACAGCTGGGAGCCAGAAGAGAATATCTTGGACCCGAGGCTGCTGGCAGCTTTCCACAAAAGGTGTGTGTGTGTGTCTCTGTGTGTTGTCTGTGTGTCTGTGTGTGTGTGTGTGTGTGTGTGTGTTTGTGTCTGTGTGTTGTCTGTGTGTCTGTGTGTGTGTGTGTGTGTCTCTGTTAGTGTGTGTGTGTCTCTCTCTCTGTGTCTGTCTGTGTGTGTGTGTGTTTGTGTCTGTGTGTGTGTGTGTGTCTCTGTGTGTATGTGTGTGTCTCTGTGTGTGTGTGTCTGTGTGTGTGTGTGTGTGTGTGTGTCTCTCTCTCTGTGTCTCTGTGTGTGTGTGTGTGTGTGTGTGTCTCGCTCTCTTTGTGTCTGTCTGTGTGTGTGTGTGTGTCTCTGTGTGTGTCTGTGTCTGTGTCTGTGTGTGTGTGTGTGTGTGTGTCTCGCTCTCTGTGTGTGTGTGTGTGTCTCTGTGTGTGTCTCTGTGTCTGTGTGTGTGTGGCTCTCTGTGTGTGTGTGGCTCTCTCTCTCTGTGTCTGTCTGTCTGTGTGTGTGTGTGTGTCTCGCTCTCTGTGTGTGTGTGTGTGTCTCTGTGTGTGTGTGTTTGTGTGTCTCTGTCTGTGTCTGTGTGTGTCTGTGTGTTACCAAAGATGGTGAGAATCGAAGTAGGTCAACAGTAACAACAGAACATGTCGAATCACCTCCAATATTGAACCTCAAAGTCTGAAACCAAACGTCTGGATGATTCAGCAGGAAGGTGTATTCAATGTTTCTGAACAGCACACTTTACAGTCTGTCTTCTTACTTATTTTTTTGTGACACCTGGAACAAAATCTGAATGTTTTTTCACGTGTAAATATTTCGTAGGGAACAAGAGAGGGAGCTTCTGTTCCAGAAGAAAGGAAAGAGGCCGAGAGGACGACCGCGGAAGATTCTGGTAATTCTTTCTTTTCTCCATTTGTTTAATGTGTTCAGAAGAAGAAGGGCATGCTGGTCTTACAGGGAGGTGTGTTCAGGTGCATTCTGGGCGTGCTGGTCTTACAGGGAGGTGTGTTCAGGTGCATTCTGGGCGTGCTGGTCTTACAGGGAGGTGTGTTCAGGTGCGTTCTGGGCGTGCTGGTCTTACAGGGAGGTGTGTTCAGGTGCATTCTGGGCGTGCTGGTCTTACAGGGAGGTGTGTTCAGGTGCGTTCTGGGAGTATTGCTATCTTGAGGCAGCAGGAAGTGATCACTCCATTGACCAACAAAAACCTGGTCTAAAGTCAATAACGCAGCATTTCATTGTTATTTTAACAGAGCATTAGTAAAATGCTCCTAGGCTCGTGCACAGCGCGCACACACTATGTTTGTTACACACACAGGGACACACAGCAGCACACACACACACACACACACATGCAGAAGATTACAAATAAAAATATTACGGTGCAAATCCTCCATCATAACAGCAATGCTCCAAGGTCCAAACGCGCCTGGCTTTTAAAGGGAATGGGAGATGATCTCTGATTGGTCCAATGCACCATTCACCAAGGAAAATTCCACGTAGGTGTAACTCACTGTGGCAATAAACTAGGGCTATGAGGAAAATATGCGACACGATATTACTCGCGATAAATAATCAGATGTTAAAGTGTTCTCAGTTCTGCTGCTTCCAGTATTCTGCTAAAATACAACAAACTGCTTGTTGAGTTTGAAACTAATGTAAGGAAATCATCTTTAACTTTCTTTGATGTAACAAATTGAACCCTGAATTGAATATAAAAAGCTCGGAAAATGAGATTAAAACTTCCACACAAAAAAAGGCGACAAAAACTCTAATTGCTAAAAAAAAAAAAACTCTAAAAAAAAGGTACAAAAACATCAAAAAGTGACCAACAAAACTGAAATAATTGCCAGAAAACAATGGTTAACGTAGGAAAGCTTTTTTGCACACACTTTTTTGTCGGGCAGGTGCGTAGGATATGATCAAAAGTAGCAGATCAAAAAGTTTAGAGAAAATCCTGCACACTGACGCAAGCAATAATTTATTTAGATAAATACGTTTTGAATTGTTTCTTCTTAATGAAACAATTTTTTTTTAAATTCCCCCAAAACTCTGAAAAAAGCAACAAAAAAAACTCCTGAAATAATTGCAAATTTTTTTTTGAAAAAGGCGACAAAAAAGAAAAAAACTGAAAAAATGTTCTGCCCTCTTAAAAAACTCAGAAAAAGAGACATCAAAAAATGACCAACAAACCTCAAAAAAAAAAAAACTTTCAACAACAAAAACGTCAAAGTGTCCAAAAAAACTCTGAATTAATTGTCAAAAAAATATTGAAAAAGGTGACAAAAAAGTAAAAAAAAAAAAAAAAAAATGATATAAGTTATTTCCCTCTTAAAAAGCGACAAAAATTGTCGGAAAAAAACTCGGAAAAAGAGACTACAACTTCATCACAAAAACTGTAAGAATTGCCCCAAAAAATTGAAAAAAGACGACAAAATTGTTTAAAAAATGCCCCCAAAACAAACAAAAAAGCAACAAACAAATAACAAAAAAAGGTAGAAAAAGACAAACTGAAAAAAGCAACAAAAACTGGAAAAAAATTAGATATAATATATATAATATAATATAAAAGGCAACACTAAAAGAAGAATGACAAATACATTTTAAAGTGCAGTTTTCTACTCTCTCTAACATCTCTTGAGTGTCTAGTGCGATACGTTGCAGCATTGCGCGATGTGTTTAATGCGCCGGTTCATATTGCAGTCCCCTTCAGAAAAACATGATTATGCGTTCGCTAAAATTCAACGCATAATCAGCCAAAGTCCGCATATTTATGCGGGGGGGGTGTGTGGATTTTTTCAAATATGCTGCACTTTCACCACATAAATTGCAGGCTGTTGGGGGGGGATCTGACGTGTACTTTGAGTCTCTTAAGTTGGTATCCAATCAGAAAGCTATCTTAATATCTGATGTCAAATTTCTTTGGTTAAGTGCTCCTGCTGTCTCTTTTATTTCCCTCTGTTCAGACTATTACTTTCATTTTTACTTTCATATTATATTATTTGTTTATATTTTTGTCTCTTGTTTGTTTACGTAATGCAATGACTGAATATCTGTAAACTATTTTTTGAAACAAAGTTTTTTTAAAAATCACTTTTTTTTTTCTTCTCTTTTTCATCAAAAGTTCCCGCAATTTCATTGCATAAAATTGCATAAATATCTTGCATATTCCATTGCATTTTTTAAGTAAACGTGCTGCATAATCAAGGATTTTTGCCCCGCAACAATCACAAAAAAACTCAAAATAACAGCATTTTTCTGGAAGGACTGATAATGCGGTGATGATGAATTCTGATATATTCTGAAGACCCAGTTGGGTCGAAACGTTGCATTTTTGTATTAAATATGGGAGTTTAAAGCAGTGTTGCGGACATTACATTATTTTCGTTTTAAGTACTTTCATTTGTCCTGCACCTGCCAGAAGGTGTATATATATATATATATATATATATATATATATATAGGTGTAATATTCTGCAGCCCTCCAATAAAAACCCTTGTTTCTGATTCTGATCGTTTCAGCCGCCTTTACCAGCCTCGACGAAAGACAGCCGCTCCTCGTCCTCCTCTTCCTCGGGCCTTTCGTCGTCCGCCTCCTCCTCTTCCTCAGAGGACGAAGATCACACCAAGAAGGCGAAGCCCGGCCCGCGCGTCCTCCCCGTGCCCCAGAAGAGGCCGCAGATCGTGCTCGCCAAACCCGATCCTCCCTGCAAGAAGAAGCGCGGGAGGAAGCCGCTGCACCCGGACCTGCGGGCGCTACGGCAGGCCAAGAGCGGACCACCACCACTGCCAACTCTTCCTCCTTCCCCTCCTCCTCCTCCTCCTCCTCCTCCTCCTCCTCCTCCACGCCACCACCAGGTACGGCTGCCCGATTATGGAAAAGAATATAATCACGATTATTTCGGTATCAATATTGAAAAACACGATTACTCGTCACATCCTAAGGAAAGCTCATTGTGGGACTGGCTCTAGTTACTAAGGTCTATATAAAGAGACTTCAGATACAGTATTAGGGGACCACTAAGGTCTATATAAAAGAGACTTCAGATACAGTATTAGGGGACCACTAAGGTCTATATAAAAGAGACTTCAGATACAGTATTAGGGGACCACTAAGGTCTATATAAAAGAGACTTCAGATACAGTATTATAGGGACCACTAAGGTCTATATAAAAGAGACTTCAGATACAGTATTAGGGGACCACTAAGGTCTATATAAAAGCATCCAAAGAGCACCATGTCATGGGACCTTTAATACTTTTCCTATTTAAAGTTTATTTTTTCATTCAGAGCATTACTGATGGCTGCATTCCACTTAGGAGAGGTCCCTGGTATTGTTCATGCTGACTCACTGAAATATCTTACTGGGACACTTGATGGAACTGAGCCATCGTTAAGGTGATCAATGTCAGCTGTGCTTTTCCTACTATGACAAGTCACACATAACTCTTATGTAGATACCTTCAAGTAAAGTGTAACCGAAAAATCGGAGTTCAGTGTTTCCTTTAGGATTTTCTTTAGCAGTGGGGGCAGGTCTAATCCCACTATTAATTACATTATCTTAATGCAGTCTAATTACTTCAACATGTAAATAATGCACCTAAAATACAAAAACGTGGGCGAGGGCGTTGAGCAATCGCTATCGAATCTGAAAAAATACAAACTCACCAAAAAAATCACCAGTTAACTTAATTTAAATTTGCAGGACCAGGCTTAAATTTCATAGTGGGGGGTCTGGGTGTCCTCCCCCAGGGAAATTTTGAGCGTCGACGACTTAATTTCCTGCATTCTGACACACTTTTGATGCACCAATTTGCAGTGTAAATCCCTTTATTTAGCCTACGTGAAGAAGATAAACACAGATGACAATTCAAAATATATCAAAATTACAATGCAAAGTATGTTGTTGCGTGTCATTGGGCATTTCTAAGTGGGTATATGGAAATCCTGGAGCTTTCTTAGTGGGAATACTGCGTATACCTGCGTATCACGTAGACTACACCACTGGGTAGCGCTGTCCTCGACTAAAGAACTTCTTAGTCGACTAACACTTATAGGATTTAGTCGACTAATGGATTAGTTGATTTAATTGACAGAGCTGTGCTCTTTGAAGAGGTGGTTAAGACTAGAAAAGCACAATATAAATGTAGTTAATTAACCATCTGTAAAACTGAGTTTCTCCACAATTAATCCTGCAGAAGCACCACTTTAAATCTTGTGTTTACCAGAAATGTGCTCAGAAGTTTCTTGGAAATAAGTAATTAAGCATGAATAAGCATTAATAAATGACTAATGGACTAAAGAAATCTTAGTCGACTAAGACCAAAACGCCATTAGTCGACTAATCCACTAATGGCGTTTTTCCATTACATGGTACCTACTCTACTCGCCTCGACTCGGCGCACTGTGCGTCCCTTTTCCGTTGCAGATTTTAGTATCGCCTCAGCGTGGCTGGTCGTCATAGCGACTGCCGTGGGCGTGGCTTGGTAGCGTTGCATTTCCCCCGACTCATTTCCTGGTTCTCCTTCTCCGTAAACAACATGAAATCAACAAGATAGTTAACTTCTCCTGCTCCAGATCTCCCACCGTGGTCAGAAAGAACAGAGGAGACTCTTAGTTTCTCTCACTATATGACTCGCCATCACTCTCTCACTCACTTTACCACACACACACACTCACTATATGACTCTAGAGTCACTACTCGCCATCACTCTCTCACTCACTTTACCACACACACTCTCTATATGACTCTAGAGTCACTACTTGCCATCACTCTCGCACTCACTTTACCACACACACTCTCTATATGACTCTAGAGTCAATACTCGCCATCACTCTCTCACTCACTTTACCACACACACACAAACTCACTATATGACTCTAGAGTCACTACTCACCATCACTCTCTCACTCACTTTACCACACACACTCACCATATGACTCTAGAGTCACTACTCGCTGCCGAGCTAATCGCCGTCACTCACTTCTTCCTCGCTCACCCACACACACACTAGGGCTGTTAACAAATATTCTAAATTCGAATATATATTCGAATAGTTTTAAAAAACAAATTTCGAAGGTGAAAATTAATATTCGAATAAAAAAAAAAGCAAAAGCTGTCTGGCTGTCTGCTTTGCTAGCGCGCCTGAAAGCCGTTACATACCGGACGCAGCCCAGCTGGAGCATACAAATGTTATCGCCGTGACTATTTATACCTGCGCTGGTATATACTGTCTATGGCTGGTGCTCGCGACACTAGCTGCAGTCTTCTCCTGAACAGCGGTGGCGCTAATGAGCAAAGGCTACAGACGCTGCTCTTTCTACGGACTAGAAGAAGAAGAAAAAGGTAAACAATGGCAGAACTGGCAGCAGCATTGCCGTCAATGCTTTGATTTGATTGGATGAGCTACTTCGTCAGATCGAGCCTTTCATTCACCATAAAAGAGCTCATCTTAACCCGGTGAGTTTACCAGAGAGACCTGCAGTCACTCTGAGAGTCCTGTGATCTGATTGGATGATCTACAGTCACTCTCAGAGTCCTGTGATCTGATTGGATGACCTGCAGTCAGTCTGAGAGTCCTGTTGTTGGCAAACTAAAAAAAAAGAGCCGTGCGTTACCTCGGCTCGGCCGGATATCGCATAATTTTGACGTCACGATGTCGCGCGCCACCTTGGATGCATGCGCAACCAGATGTTCGAATAGTTCGAATATTCATTGCTATTTTAGAGGGAATATTCGAACGTCATTTTTAAGCAATTTTGACAGCCCTAACACACACACACACACACACGGCGACTCGACACACACACCAGCACACCAGTATAACCATCAGGCCACTTGTATGCTACGGAGAAAGCTCTGCGTGGAGCCTCCGGCAGCAAAAAACCACCGCTGGCTAAACTATTTAAAAATGCCGTCTGTCGCTGGCAACGCGGTGATCAATGACGCTTCTTTCCCGCCAATCAGCAGCCTGCAGGGTTTCACGTCACATTCTCGGCTCGCCTCAGCTCGCCTAGAACCTTGACTAAGGAGGTGCTAAAAAAAAGTCCCTGTTAGCAGGTACCAGGTACTTTTTTTCGTAATGGAAAACCAAAAAAGGCGAGTAGAGTCGAGGCGAGTAGGTACCATGTAATGGAAAAGCACCATAAGAGGTGGCAGCCCTAGTAGCCACGGTCAAATCAACATAGAGGAAACACTGGGAGTTCAGACTGATCTCATGAATTGGCGTATGTATGAAACGCCAATTTGTATCCCGTTTTGCCGTGTTATGAAGACGCATAATCGCATTTTTGCGTGTTTATCAACGCAAATCGGCCGCCATTGGCCTACATTGCGAGTGAATTTCTGCCGTAGCGAGTAGTATAAAAGAACGGCAGATGGGTAAAACACAGGACTTTCACCTGGGAGAGCCGGGTTCGCGCCCCGCGTGTGGCGATTTTTCGGCCGTTTTTTGCCGTTTTTTTTTTATTATTTGTTTTTAATAAGCCTTACCCAATGTTTCTTTCCTAAACCCAACCATTTGTTGTTGTCGTAAGCGTGTTTTAGTCGTTATTTTCCGTGTTTTTGTACTAAAGCCTTTCCCTGTGTTCTTTTCCTAAACTCAACCATTTTTTTTTTCTTGCCAGGCGTGTGACGTTGTTCTCGCGATAGCACGTCGCGTTCTCGCGATAACGCGCAACGTGGCGAGGCCACGTGGTGGGTCTGTTTACATCAGCTGTTTCCAGCGTGTATCATACACGTGGATAGCTGAAAATGGCGTAAAATAACACGGCATTTGGCTTTATGAAAGTGGCGTATATATTTATGCAAAGTCATGATGCCATGTTGGGGAGTTTACTTCCAAAACGTAACCATCTAAATTACCCTTTTTTCTCGACGCAGCCCCACCACCAGGTGCTCCGAGCGTCCCGGGACGATCCTCGGCCCGGTGTGAAGAAGCCTCTGCAGCCGGCCAGCTTCACCTACACCGGGCTGAGCCGGGCCTCCAGAGAAGAGGCCTGCTCCGCCTCCAAGACGTGCCCCAGCTCCTTCTCCCCGGCGCCCTCCAAACCCGGGTCCCTCGGCTGCGTGTGGACCAGCCGCTCCATGTCTCCGTCCTCGTCCTCCTACAGCAAAACCAGCTCCCCACAGAGGAACTCTCTGTCCGAAGGGTACAATAGAGCTGGGCAATACATGGATATTATATCGATATATCGTGATATGAGACTACAGTACAGGCCAAAAGTTTGGACACACTTTCTCATTCTCATTTATTTTCATGACTATTTACATTGTAGATTCTCACTGAAGACATCAAAACTATGAATGAACACATATGGAATTATGTACTTCACACAGACAACGTGTAAACAGTTTCAAAAAGTTTAATGGAGCTGGGAGTACTCAGACAATCACTGAGGGCAGTGTCAAGCGGGAAAACTCCTGGCTGGTACGAGGCTTCAGACGAGCCGACGGGGATGAGTCCAAGTATTACGGGACACGGGGTGGACAGGCAGAGCTGAGTCCGTAGATTGAGTCCCAGGTGGAGGCGCCGGCAGAACGGTGAGGCTGGGGAGTGTGTAGGCACAGCGGAGGAAGCAGCAGGTCAGAGCAGGTACTAGAGAGAGACACACAGGGTTAGTTTGAGCTCAGGGAACAAAGGCAAAAAACCAGAGTACGGGGTTACACGGACAATACTGGAGTTTCAACTGAGAGCCAAGTTACCACTTGAGTTGTAAATAACGAACTGGCGCCGAAGAGGTGATCAGCCCGGGTTTAAGTATGGCAGAGGTGAATCATGGCGATGAGCTGCAGCTGTGAAGACTGGCTGTGCAGTGATGAATCGGCCACGCCCCTTGACCTACTTTCCTCTGGACACGCCTCCAGCACTCCAGGTGGAAAAACACGACAGACACAGAAAAACAGAGAAAAAGGCCACCCAACTCAGGGCGGAGAGAGAGCACCCATAACAAGCCACCCTTTGCTTTTTTTGATAACTCTGCAAACCCTTGGTGTTCTCTCAATGAGCTTCATGAGGTAGTCACCTGAAATGGTTTTACCTTCACAGGTGTGCTTTGTCAGGGTTCATTAGTGGAATTATTTCCCTTATTAATAAAAAAGCAAAGGGTGGCTACTTTGAAGAATCTAAAATATAAGACATGTTTTCAGTTATTTCACACTTTTTTGTTAAGTACATAATTCCATATGTGTTCATTCATAGTTTTGATGCCTTCAGTGAGAATCTACAATGTAAATAGTAATGAAAATAAAAAGGAAACGCATTGAATGAGAAGGTGTGTCCAAACTTTTGGCCTGTACTGTACATATTTAGTGAAAGCACCGATAGTCAACACTACGATATCGTTGCGGTATCGATATCGAGGTATTTGGTCAAAAATATCGTGACGTCTGATTTTCTCCATATTGCTCCCAGCCCTAGGTACAAGGCGTCCGGTTCGGGGTCTCTGGGCTTCGTGGGCGGCCAGGCGGCCGTGCAGCGCTCCCCGCTGAGCCAGCGGAGGCAGGAGGGCGCCGCGTCAGGTCCACACAGGCACCAGAACCTCGCCAAACCTGGCCCGCCTCGAGACCGAGCCAATCAGAACCAGGCGCTCAACCTGCGGGCGCTCAACCTGCAGAGCGTGGTGGGCAAGGCCCCGGGAGCCAGCAGCCCAGCAGTGAGAGTGGGAACACTGTGTTTTATGTTCTATGTTATGGTTAGGGTGGGGGGGGTGTCTGTCTGTGTGTGTGTGTGTGTGTGTGTGTGTGTGTGTGTGTGTCTGTGTGTGTGTGTGTGTGTGTGTGTGTGTGTGTGTGTGTTATAATGATGCTCCTCACTAGAGTGGCTCTACAGTCTCATTGTACTTAAATACAATGACAATAAAGGCATTCATTCATTCTTTCTTTCATTCATTCTTTCATTCATTCTTTCATTCTTTCTTTCATCCATTCATTCATTCTTTCATCCATTCATTCTTTCATTCATTCTTTCATCCATTCATTCTTTCATTCATTCTTTCATTCATTCTTTCTTTCATTCATTCTTTCTTTCATTCATTCTTTCATTCATTCTTTCTTTCATTCATTCTTTCTTTCATTCATTCTTTCTTTCTTTCATTCATTCTTTCATCCATTCTTTCATCCATTCATTCATTCTTTCATCCATCCATTCATTCATCCATTCATTCATTCTTTCATCCATCCATTCATTCATTCTTTCATCCATCCATTCATTCATCCATTCATTCATTCTTTCATCCATCCATTCATTCATTCTTTCATCCATCCATTCATTCATCCATTCATTCATTCTTTCATCCATTCATTCATTCATTCATCCATCCATTCATTCATTCTTTCATCCATTCATTCATTCTTTCATCCATCCATTCATTCTTTCATCCATTCATTCATTCATTCTTTTATCCATCCATTCATTCATCCATTCATTCATTCTTTCATCCATTCATTCATTCTTTCATCCATTCATTCATTCATCCATCCATTCATTCATCCTTTCTTTCTTTATTCTTTCAGGGAAACAGTGCGTCAGCAGCGTCGAGGTCTAGCCTGAGGAGCGGCAGCGTTGTTGTAAAAGGAGGCGACTCAAAGATCTCCAAAGGGACTCGAACGCCCGGCAGCGGCAGCAGCAGCAGCAGCAGCAGCAGCGGTGGCCACCAGCAGCGCCCCGGAGGACTGGCCCCGGGCGGCGTCTCCGATCTTGGGAGGTCCCGGGACGACAGGGGCAAGGTCCTCGAGGACCGGAAACGCCTCTCGGCGCTCGGCTCTCAGAACCGGAGCCTGAACGAGCTCAGCACGGGCGACTCGGACGAGACCAGCAGCAGCCAATCAGAGCGCGACGAGGCCTCGCCGTTTCCAAACAACAACAACAACAACAACAGCAGCGGCAGCAGACCAAGCCTCGGAAACGAGTCCGACACGGAGACGGACTGGCGGCCGGCGCGCAGCCTCCTGGAGCACGTGTCCGTCACCGATGTCACCGCGAACTTCATCACGGTGACAGTGAAGGAGTCGCCGACCAGCGTGGGCTTCTTCAACTCCAGGAACCACTGATAGGTCGGCTGGAGAATCAAAAACACATGATGTACATATACAGGCCAAAAGGTTTGGACACACCTTCTCATTCAAATGCGTTTCCTTTTTATTTTCATAACTATTTACATTGTAGATTCTAACTGAAGGCATCAAAACTATGAATGAACACATATGGAATTATGTACTTAACAAAAAAGTGTGAAATAACTAGGGCTGTCCTCGACTAAAGAACTTCTTAGTGGACTAACACTTATAGGATTTAGTCGACTAATGGATTAGTTGATTTAATTGACAGAGCTGTGCTCTTTGAGAGGTGGTTAAGACTAGAAAAGCACAATATAAATGTAGTTAATTAACCATCTGTAAAACTGAGTTTCTCCACAATTAATCCTGCAAAAGCACCACTTTAAATCTTGTGTTTACCATAAATGTGCTCAGAAGTTTTTTGGAAATAAGTAATTAAGCATGAATAAGCATAAAAAATGACTAATCGACTAAAGAAATCTTAGTCGACTAAGACCAAAACGAACGATTAGTCGACTAATCCACTAAGAGGTGGCAGCCCTAGAAATAACTGAAAACATGTCTTATATTTTAGATTCTTCAAAGTAGCCACCCTTTGCTTTTTTATTAATAAGGGAAATAATTCCACTAATGAACCCTGACAAAGCACACCTGTGAAGGTAAAACCATTTCAGGTGACTACTAGGGGTGTGGGAAAAAATCGATACCTCATAGTATCGCAATATTTTCTGTGGCAATACTGTATCGATATACAGACGCCAAGTATTGATCTTTTGATATGATATATGTTTTGGTCAGTCCGTCTGCTTGACAGTCTGATTTTCCAGCAATACAATTGAAGTGAGATGAACAAACAGAGAAATGTGTCTTTTTAGATAAAACATATGTTGACGAAGTTTCCTTTTGGGGACATAATTTGAAATTGGGAAAAATTTGAAGTTGGAAAAAAGGTAATGAATTGCAACATATCGCAGAATATTGCAGTATGTTTGAAATCGCAATAATATCGTATCGTGATGTAACTATCGTGATGATATCGTATCGTGAGGCCTCTGGTGATTCCCACCCCTAGTGACTACCTCATGAAGCTCATTGAGAGAACACCAAGGGTTTGCAGAGTTACCAAAAAAAGCAAAGGGTGGCTACTTTGAAGAATCTAAAATATAAGACATGTTTTCAGTTATTTCACACTTTTTTGTTAAGTACATAATTCCATATGTGTTCATTCATAGTTTTGATTCCTTCAGTGAGAATCTACAATGTAAATAGTCATGAAAATAAAAAGGAAACACATTGAATGAGAAGGTGTGTCCAAACTTTTGGCCTGTACTGTACAGTTTCTGTGGGTTTTCGGCAATCCAGTCATGTTTAGGGTTGGGTATCGTTTTGTTTATTTTTTTTCCCGTTACCGGTGCTAAAGCGCTACTTTTAAAAAAACGGTGCCGGTGCCTGAACCGATACTTTTTTAAGAAAGTTTAAAAAAAAAGCCACTTTCCGACTAAGTAGTTCCAGGGCTGTAGTGTTTTTTTTTATATATTTAATTATTATTATTATTATTATTATTACGATTATTTCGGTCAATATTGAAATCACGATAATTTGATACGATTACTCGTTGAGTTCTGGAAAGATGTTGCAATTATTGAACTTAAAAAACAGTGGAAAAAATTCAATAAATCAACAGTAAAAAAAAAAAACATACATCTGTGAACTTTGCCGTAATACTTTTCCTATTTAAACTTGATTTTTTTCATTCAGAACACAAGAAAATAAGAGTTTACCTGCAAAACGTAATGAGCTAAATAATTGTTTTTCTCGATTTTGTGATCGTTGGGAGCCAAAAGCATAATCACAATTAAATTTAGATTAATTGCACAGCCCTAGAACTGACCTTTTGTTATTATAACACAGCATCTAACCACCAGTATTTGGGAAAGGGGAAAGAGCCCTGAAGTAGGAGCTGAAAGAGTTACAGGAACTGTGGTCAGAGGAACTTAATAATCCCCAAATTGGTCCAATCAGAACAGGAGAAATAAAGGTTCTAGGAACGTTATGTTCTAGGAGCTGCTAAAATCCCTCCGCTCGGAAAAGGACTATTCATGCAAAGTGGGAATGTTTTTGTAACATTTTGACTTTTATGTAAAATTTGGATATTTAAAAAAAAAAAAATTTGTTTTTTTTAAAGTTTGACTTTTTTTTTTAATAAAATTTTGACTTTTTTGGTCAAAATTTTTGGTCGAAAAGCGGCTAAAAAGAAATAAATAAGGGAACTAAACAACAGTCGGCGACATTAAAAGTAAAGACCGGCTTGTTTATTGCTAAGGCCATATGGCCAAAATTAATTGATTTAATAATAATGTAATAACTATAACTTATAACTTATTTCACCAGTAAATTGCTGTTCAACGACAAAAACAAGCACCAGATGGGAAAAGGGTATTTTACAATAACTTTGAATGCACCAGTTTCAAGTGAACGCACCGTTGGTGTTGTTTTTCCCGACAACGGCGGCAGCAGACTGTTCAGGTCCCGCTGTTGGAGTCCTCTACAGCGAAACACAGACACACTTTCCACTGTTTAACGTTAGCTGTCAGCTAGCGGTATGCTAACGTTAGATGCTGTTGAGTGTAGAGTTAACTAGCGTCACGTGCAGCGATGCTTCTGTTGCCTCTAACGTCCGTTTCTGGAGCATCAGAGAGAAGCAAAATGAGGCCACCGAAATCCACGTTGCTATTCGGTCCGGTAGGTACCGGTGGTTTAGGCACCGGTTCCGTATTAGCGCTGCGTCTCGGTACCCAACCCTAGTGATGTTACATACTGTACGTAGTAGAAAGACAACACCGCAGTGGAGAGACTGTGCCGCATTTTGGGTCAAAGTATTTGTTGAAACAATGCAGGAACCCTGAAGGTTAGAGCCCGTTTACACCGGATACCAACATGCAGTCAGGACACGGGAAAGTTCTCGAGGATTATCATCACCTGTATCAGTTTACATCATGTGTCAGTTTACATCCTGAGAGGTAACCAAGAACGTTGTCTTTAAATACCAGATAAAGTTATACCGTTTTCCTACACACACACACGGAGACACACACACACACACAGGGAGAGACACACACACACACAGGGAGAGACACACACACAGAGACACACACACACACGGAGACACACACACACACACACACAGGGAGAGACACACACACACACAGGGAGAGACACACACACAGAGACACACACACACACGGAGACACACACACACACACACACACACACACACACAGGGAGAGACACACAGACACACACACGAGGGACACGACACACACATACACACACAGGGAGAGACACACACGCAGAGGGACAGACACACAGAGGGAGAGACACACAGAAACAAACACACACACAGAGGGACACACAGAGAGGGACACACACATACGTACAGAGGCAGACACACACACAGAGGGACACACAGAGAGGGACACACACACACATACGTACAGAGGCAGACACACACACACATATGTACAGAGACACTCACAGAAACACACACTGACACACAGAGGGACACATACACAGAGAGGTACACACATATACACACAGAGGGACACACACACACAGACACAAACACACATACGTACAGAGACACACACACACACATACGTACAGAGACACACACACACACATACGTACAGAGACACACACACACACACATACGTACAGAGACACACACACACACACATACGTACAGAGACACACACACATACGTACAGAGACACACACACACACATACGTACAGAGACACACACACACACACACATACGTACAGAGAGACACACACACACATACGTACAGAGACACACACACACACACATACGTACAGAGACACACACACACACAGACACACACACACAGAAACACACACTGACACACAGAGAGACACACACACAGAGACACACACAGACACACACACACACACACACATACATACAGAGACACACACACACACATACGTACAGAGACACACACACACACACACATACGTACAGAGACACACACACACACACACATACGTACAGAGACAGACACACACACACATACGTACAGAGACACACACACAAAAACACACACACAGAAACACACTGACACACACAGACTGTGCTCTTCTCTTACATATTCTCCAGAGAAGGCTGTGTGTGTAGCCTCATCAGAACCATAAATCCTGCTCCAGTGTTGTTGGTGTGGATTGGCTGCTCCTCTCTGTATCTGCAGACTGTGTTTCATTACCAGGTGTGGTAAACGGGCTCTAGGGACTACCAGATGGATGTAGGACGCCTCAGGTTCCTCCCACTGCCAGGACCATTAGCCTGAGTAGGACATGCTGTGTGCTTGTCGGACCTCGATCCAAACTAAATATGTGGCTTTCCTCCACATTTAAACTAAACTAAACATCACCAGTGATGTTTCCGTCTGTGTTCGGTGCATTTTCAACGCATTCTCATGGAGCATTCGTAGGATATCGTAGCAGAAATATACAGTACAGGCCAAAAAGTTTGGACACACCTTCTCATTCAATGCGTTTCCTTTTTATTTTCATGACTATTTACATTGTAGATTCTCACTGAAGGCATCAAAACTATGAATGAACACATATGGAATTATGTACTTAACAAAAAAGTGTGAAATAACTGAAAACATGTCTTATATTTTAGATTCTTCAAAGTAGCCACCCTTTGCTTTTTTTTGATAACTCTGCAAACCCTTGGTGTTCTCTCAATGAGCTTCATGAGGTAGTCACCTGAAATGGTTTTACCTTCACAGGTGTGCTTTGTCAGGGTTCATTAGTGGAATTATTTCCCTTATTAATAAAAAAAGCAAAGGGTGGCTACTTTGAAGAATCTAAAATATAAGACATGTTTTCAGTTATTTCACACTTTTCTGTTAAGTACATAATTCCATATGTGTTCATTCATAGTTTTGATGCCTTCAGTGAGAATCTACAATGTAAATAGTCATGAAAATAAAAAGGAAACGCATTGAATGAGAAGGTGTGTCCAAACTTTTGGCCTGTACTGTATGTACAACAGTTTGTAGGATGTCCTACGTGTCATTAAGTTAAGGTTTCTTTTGTTTTAAAGATTATTTTTGGGGCTTTTCCACCTTTAACTTTTGACAGGACAACTAGGTGAGAAAGGGGGGAAGACATGCAGGAAATAGTCACCCTTTACCTCCGCGGCCAGGCATAAACCTCTCAGTATATGTGCGCCTGCTCTACCCACTGAACCAACCCGGCTACAAGTTTAAGGGGTTTTTAACTTTAACTTTTAACTTGACTGCGAATCACGGGAAGCAAAAGTTTCTGTTACTGCGGAAATCTCAACATTTCATTCTGTGAACTCTTGTTTCTATTTTGTAAATTAGAAATAGAAACATGAGTCAGTTTCTGCCTCTCAACTCATGAACTCCTGAACCGGTTCGTATGATATCGTACTAAATTCTTTACATAAGTCTTTACAGTTAAATTTAGCCGAGAAAAGGTGACTGTGAGCCGGGAACAGAGCACCGTGAGATAATGGTCCTTTCAGAGGTTGTTACAGTTAAGTTTAGCGGACAACAAGTGACAAAAATTATGTTTAGACACCAAAACTACCAGTTAAGATAAGAAAAAAAGATCCCCTTAAGTAGTTACTCCCAGGACATGAACACCTGTTTCCTGGGTGAAAGTCTTGTGTTTTCTCCTTAACTTCTTCAGGACATGAACACCTGTTTCCTGGGTGAAAGTCTTGTGTTTTCTCCTTAACTTCTTCAGGACATGAACACCTGTTTCCTGGGTGAAAGTCTTGTGTTTTCTCCTTAACTTCTTCAGGACATGAACACCTGTTTCCTGGGTGAAAGTCTTGTGTTTTCTCCTTAACTTCTTCAAGACATGAACACCTGTTTCCTGGGTGAAAGTCTTGTGTTTTCTCCTTAACTTCTTCAGGACATGAACACCTGTTTCCTGGGTGAAAGTCTTGTGTTTTCTCCTTAACTTCTTCCAGGACATGAACACCTGTTTCCTGGGTGAAAGTCTTGTGTTTTTCTCCTTAACTTCTTCCAGGACATGAACACCTGTTTCCTGGGTGAAAGTCTTGTGTTTTCTCCTTAACTTCTTCAGGACATGAACACCTGTTTCCTGGGTGAAAGTCTTGTGTTTTCTCCTTAACTTCTTCAGGACATGAACACCTGTTTCCTGGGTGAAAGTCTTGTGTTTTCTCCTTAACTTCTTCCAGGACATGAACACCTGTTTCCTGGGTGAAAGTCTTGTGTTTTCTCCTTAACTTCTTCAGGACATGAACACCTGTTTCCTGGGTGAAAGTCTTGTGTTTTCTCCTTAACTTCTTCCAGGACATGATCACCTGTTTCCTGGGTGAAAGTCTTGTGTTTTCTCCTTAACTTCTTCAGGAACTGGGTTTCTGTCATCGTCTTTCTTTGGACCAAAGCTGTTATATGAATGTCTGTTCTTTAATTTGTATTATTGACAGTATTCCTTGCACTACGCACAGTATAAATGTAAGCTGACATTCCATTATCACTTATATTTACCAATTTTTATACCATTTTAATAACATTTGCCATCACAGTGTCTTTTGGAGTTGAATTATGTGTTAATTTATATTTGTAAATATGTTTTCTTTTTTTTCACGTGATGACTGATATCTATCTGGTGCTCATATTGGCCGACTAGCTTCAGATTCTTGTAGCCTGTGTGCCTCTCTGCCATGTTCAAGGTATTTGAAATAAACCATAAGTACCTGAAATAAAAAAACTGTAAATGTGTGGATTCATACAGTTTGATTCTGTTTTATCAATCTGTTCTTTCACTTTCAGTTTATTAATCCATATGCGTGGTTTAGGGCTGCAACTAACGATTATTTACAAACATGCATGCATGCATGTATGCGCACACACGCAGACATACGCATGCATGCATGCACACACAGAGACACACATACACGCATGCACACACGCACACAGACGCATGCACACATACAGACGCACGCATGCACACAAACAGACACACACGCATGCATACACACATACAGACGCATGCATACACACATACAGACGCATGCATGCACATAGACACATGCGAAAGCATGCACACACACACAGAGAAACAGATGCACACATGCATGCACATAGACACACATACATACAGACACACACACACTGTAAGAAAATGGTGAAAAATGTGGATCAGTGTTTCCCAAAAGTCCCAAGATGATGTCCTCAAATGTCTCGTTTTGTCCCCAACTGAAAGATATTCAGTGTCCTGTCCCAGAGGAGAGAAGACACTAGAACAATATTCATATTTAAGACGCTGACATCACACAAGTTTACCTGTTTTATCATCAAAAAATGACTCAGACTGATTCATCGATATATATCAAAATAGTTGGCGATTAATTGAATAGTTCGTTGCAGCTCTGGTTTATCGATTCATTCATGGACCATTTATTAATCACACACACACACAGACACAGATACACACAGACAGACAGACACACACACACACACAGACAGACAGACACACACCAGTCCTCTGTTCTTTCAC
>JABUOV010000026.1:87500-90000 GCA_025617405.1 Perca schrenkii
TTTTCAAGTCACCAACTGTTAGGGTATAAGTCGAATTTCATTGAACAAACCAAAAATATAAAAAAATTAAAAAGCGCCTCGACTGTGGAATGCCCTCCCAAACAACCTGAGGGAACCACAGTCTACAGAGGTTTTTAAAAATAAATTAAAAACCCACTTATTTTGTATTGCATTTTCTTAATATAATTATTGTTTTCTTGCTGTTTTTAACTGTTTTAATGTTTACTGTTTTTATCTGTGCACCTGTAGCACTTTGAGATGTGTCCTTCATGTGTAAAGTGCAATACAAATAAAATGTATTATTATTATTATTATAGTTATGAAAGGGGTTATATTATAAGTTTCATGTAAATCGGATGATGTTTGTCATATAAGACAGATTTCCTGTTGCTATGACCAAAAGTCAATATTGGCGTGTATACGTTCTCAGGCCTGGGCTCTTGTTGATTGTGGGAGATTTCAAGCAGATATGACAATGTACACCAGTGTTTCTCAACGGGGGCGGTACCGCCCCCCAGGGGGCGTTCAGAAGATGATGGGGGGCATTGGAAGCAATATTTTGGAAAGGGGGGCGTTGAGGTGCCCTTGGGGGGCGTTTGTTTGAAAGCTAGTTTAAACCAAAGATTCACAATAACAACACATGTTTACACTTAAACTATTAAAAAAATCCGTGGTCTGCAACATTAAAAGCTGCCAGTTTACATCACTGCGACTGGACCAGACGGGTAGCCTATCCTAACTCTTCTGTGCTTCTGTCAGCTTTACCTGGCGCAGCTCCGTGCTGCCTTCATGGAAACGGGACGTCAGAGCATCGTCTTAAATGAGCGCTGTAGCTACTACGTGAAGCTGCGTTCAGATAATAAATACAAAAAAAGCAATAGCCGCGACGTCCTGTTGTATTCTTTACTGCTTTTACCCCTTGATAAGTGCCAGCTTGTTTTCCGTTGGAACAATTCGATTTTAGATTTGAATGAAAAATAGATTTGAATGTTAAATTGCTAGCTGTTTCTGATTGGCTACGGTTAGTTTTTGTAATAATAATAAGCATAATAATACATTTTATTTAAAGCCATGACACCCAAGGTCACTTCACAAACAAAAAAGGACATTCAAATTATAGTCATCTTCTAAAGGTGCTGAGGTTCACACCATGCAGCAGGCCTTTTGATAATACCTAATTATAGTTTGAATGTTACATATCTAGTCGTTCTGATTGGCTGCTGTTATTTAATTTGAATGTCAAATGGTTGCGTTTAAAAACCTGTAAATATATATACATTCTATTCACATGGCTTTTTTATACCTGTCAATACATGTGTTGTTTGTCATTCAATGATTTGATTTTGATTATTTTTGATAACAATAGTAACAACAATAATAGGCCTATATTAGGGTGTAATCATTAATATTCGATGGGGGGCGTTAGGGACCTGGATAATGGATAGGGGGGCGCTGGCACAAAAAAGGTTGAGAACCACTGATGTACACTGTAGTTACAGCCACTTTCTCGTTCATCGCTAAACACTCAAAATGTGTGTGTGTGGCCACCCCATCCTGCCCTGACCTCAACCCTATTGAGAACCTTTGGAGCATCCTCAAGCTAAAGATCTATGAGTTTGCATCCAAACAGCAGCTCTGGGAGAGGTTATTCTGACACCCTGCAAAGAAATCCAAGCAGAAAGTCTCCATAAACTCACCAGTTCAATGGAAGCAAGAATTATGAATGTGATATCAAAGAAGGGGTATCATATGTTAACATGGAACTGGCCCTGTTAAGATGGGTTTTATTAAAATAGCATTTGATTTCAGTAAATATGACCTCCTAAATGCTGCAAATACCACAAATGACCATTTTCAGTTCTTTACAACCTATAAAATGCTGTGAAACTCTGTTGTGCTTAATAATTTGGATGAATATATGTGTGTTTTCATTGGGTGGTTTGTTCAATGTAATTTGACTTATACCCTAACGGTTGGTGACTTTTTAGGAAAATCTGTGAAAAATATCATTTGCATAATAATTTGGAACATGGTGTAAAACTAGCAAACACACTCTGCTAACTTGAGTTTACATTCAGTTAGTTTTTAAATACACTCAAACTAAGTTAAACTAGATCTAACCATCACACTCTGGAACTAACTCAAATAAACGGACAGAGAGAGAGAGACAGAGAGAGAGAGAGAGAGAGAGAGAGAGAGAGAGGAAGAGACAGAAAGAGAGAGACAGAGAGAGACAAAGAGAAATGGAGAGACAGAGAGAGAGAGACAGAGAGAGACGGAGAGAGAGAGAGAGATAGAGAGACAGAGAGAGACGGAGAGAGAGAGAGACAGAGAGAGAGACACACACAGAGAGAGACAGAGAGACACAGAGAGAGAGAGAGACAGAGAGAGAGAGATAGAGAGACACAGAGAGAGACGAAGAGAGAGACAGACAGAGAGAGAAAGAGAGACAGAGAGAGAGAGACGGAGAGAGAGACAGAGAGAGAGAGACGGAGAGAGA
>JABUOV010000026.1:95000-110000 GCA_025617405.1 Perca schrenkii
ATATAATTGACTGTATTATTGGATGTGTCATATAGTCTTCTCGCTTACAGTTTGGTCGACATAAAGTCCTGAAGAAGTCAGGAGAAAGTTCCTCAGCCATCATAGAAAAGAAGCGCCCAAAAACGTTGGAAAAAGTGACAAAATTGATATGAGGGCCGGATCATAATCTGCGAGGGGCCAGATTTGGCCCGCGGGCCTTGAGTTTGACACGTGTCCTAAAGCATTCTGGGATCGTCCCAAAGCATGCTGGGTGTTTGTTTGGTACCTGGATGTAGTCCAGTATGAGCTGGTGTCTCTGTTTGGCCGTGGCCAGCTCGCTGTCGGTGATGGCCTCCCGCAGTGCCTGCTGGGTAATGAGGGCGTCCAGGTCCAGGACGGAGGACAGGCGGCAGTACAGGCTGATGAACTTCTCTTTGTAGGTGTAGAAGTGAACTAAAGGGAGGACAGAGGCAGAGCAGCTGAGGCTCTATCATCTGATTGGATTGAAATAAAAACCACTTTTAGTTTGCGTGTTAATAATCATAATAATCAGAGAAAATCTGGATGATAATCAGAGAAAATCTGGACGATAATCAGAGAAAATCTGGACGATAGATAGAAAAAATCTGGAAAATAATCGGAGAAAATCTGGACGATAATCAGAGAAAATCTGGACAATAATCGCAGAAAATCTGGACGATAAGCAGAGACTATGTGAACAATAATCAGAGAAGATCTGGACGATAATCAGAGAAGATCTGGACGATAATCAGAGAAAATCTGGACGATAATCAGAGAAAATCTGGACGATAATCAGAGAATATCTGGACGATAAACAGAGAAAATCTGGATGATAAACTGAGAAAATCTGGACGATAATCAGAGAAAATGTGGACGATAATCGGAGAAAATCTGGACGATAATCAGAGAAAATCTGGACGATAATTAGAGAAAATCTAGACGATAATCAGAGAAAATCTAGACGATAATCAGAGAAGATCTGGACGATAATTAGAGAAGATCTGGATGATAATCAGAGAAGATCTGGACGATAATCAGAGAAAATCTAGACGATAAACTGAGAAAATCTGGACGATAATCAGAGAAAATCTGGACGATAATCAGAGAAGATCTGGATGATAATCAGAGAAGATCTGGACGATAATCAGAGAAAATCTGGACAATAATCAGAGAAGATCTGGACGATAATCAGAGAAGATCTGGATGATAATCAGAGAAAATTTAGACGATAAACTGAGAAAATCTGGACGATAATCAGAGAAAATCTGGACGATAATCAGAGAAAATCTGGACAATAAATAGATAAAATCTGGAAAATAATCAGAGAAGATCCGCATAATTATTAATTGGTAAAGATCTGAATAATAATCAGTGAAAATCAGTTTGTGTTTCAGGTGAAATCTGTTAAAAAGGGACAGAAATCTGGTCCCATGTTCAGGTTCATATTAGGCCGTTTCCTCCAGCAGCTGAGTGTACAAAGAGAGAGTATTGTGCAGTGTGTATGGGTGTTATTGACACATTCTTGTGCGTGTGTGTGTCTCTGTGTGTGTGTGTCTGTGTGTGTATGTATGTGTGTGTTTGTGTGTGTGTGTGTGTGTGTGTCTGTGTGTGTGTGGGGGGGTGTCAGCAGGGAGGCCGTCCTGCTGGAGCCTGCAGGCTGATTTAGTGCTTCTCCCTGCAGACGGAGGTGTGTTTGTGTGTGTGTGTAAGTGTGTGTGTGTGTGTGTGTGTAAGTGTGTGTGTGTGTGTGCGTGTAACACAGCCTAGTCTGTCCACCTCCACACACTCACTCACTCACTCACTCAGCCAGGATGTCCTGTATCAAGCTGCACGTTATGGCTGTAGTTCATTTAAACTCCTTTAAAGGGATACTTCACCGATTTAGCATTCAGCTTTCTATCAGTTAAAAGACGGTAGTATTTCTGAATGACCATGCTTCCCTCCCTCATGTCCCCCCCCATGAGACCGGAGAGATCTGCATTGGTGGTCTGGAAAAAATCTTCCTGCTTGCAAGAAAACCTGGACGATAATCAAAGAATATGTGGACGATAATCAGAGAAAATCTGGACGATAATCAGAGAAGATCTGGACGATAATCAGAGAATATGTGGACGATAATCAGAGAAGATCTGGACGATAATCAGAGAAAATCTGGACGATAATCAGAGAAAATCTGGACGATAATCAGAGAAGATCTGGACGATAATCAGAGAATATGTGGACAATAATCAGAGAATAGGTGGACGATAAACAGAGAAAATCTGGACGATTATCAGAGAATAGGTGGACGATAATCAGAGAAGATCTGGACGATAATCAGAGAATATGTGGACGATAATCAGAGAATAGGTGGACGATAAACAGAGAAAATCTGGACGATAAACTGAGAAAATCTGGACGATAATCGGAGAAAATCTGGACGATAATCGGAGAAGATCTGGACGATAATCGGAGAATATCTGGACGATAATCAGAGAATATCTGGACGATATTTAGAGGAAATCTGGACAATAAACAGAGATAATCTGAACGATAATCAGAGAAAATCTGGACGATAATCGGAGAAAATCTGGATGATAATCAGAGAAAATCTGGACTATAATCAGAGAAAATCTGGATGATAATCAGAGAAAATCTGGATGATAATCAGAGAAAATCTGGACGATAATCAGAGAATATGTGGACGATAATCAGAGAAAATCTGGACGATAATCAGAGAAAATCTGGACGATAATCAGAGAAAATCTGGACGATAATCAGAGAAAATCTGGACGATAATCAGAGAAGATCTGGACGATAATCAGAGAATATCTGGATGATAATCAGAGAATATCTGGACGATAATCAGAGAAAATCTGGACGATAATCGGAGAAGATCTGGACGATAATCGGAGAATATCTGGACGATAATCAGAGAATATCTGGACGATAATCAGAGAAAATCTGGACGATAATCAGAGAAGATCTGGACGATAATCAGAGAATATCTGGATGATAATCAGAGAATATCTGGATGATAATCAGAGAATATCTGGACGATAATCGGAGAAGATCTGGACGATAATCAGAGAATATCTGGATGATAATCAGAGAATATCTGGACGATAATCAGAGAAAATCTGGACGATAATCAGAGAAAATCTGGAAGATAATCAGAGAAAATCTGGACGATAATCAGAGAAAATCTGGACGATAATCAGAGAAGATCTGGACGATAATCGGAGAATATCTGGACGATAATCAGAGAATATCTGGACGATAATCAGAGAAAATCTGGACGATAATCAGAGAAGATCTGGACGATAATCAGAGAATATCTGGATGATAATCAGAGAATATCTGGACTGATAATCGGAGAAGATCTGGACGATAATCAGAGAATATCTGGATGATAATCAGAGAATATCTGGACGATAATCAGAGAAAATCTGGACGATAATCGGAGAAGATCTGGACGATAATCGGAGAATATCTGGACGATAATCAGAGAATATCTGGACGATAATCAGAGAAAATCTGGACGATAATCAGAGAAAATCTGGACGATAATCAGAGAAGATCTGGACGATAATCAGAGAATATCTGGACGATAATCAGAGAATATGTGGTAGATAATCGGAGAAAACCTAGACGATAATCGTATAATACTCATTAGACAACAAACTGGACTACATCCACCTTCAACGAAAATCCCACCGCGAGTTCAGAGATTGCTGTGTTTTTTGTTGTTGTGGAAACATGGCTGAATAGTGTACCTTTACGGAGCACATAATTTATTATTATATAATATATAATAATGTGTGCACTAAATGTAGCCTGTTTCGTATGTCGTTTTTATATATTTTAAATGTGTAACACCACTTGAGCCGCAGTGAAACGTTGTTTGAAATGACAATAAAACCCATTTGAGTTGAGTTGAATGCCTCTGTCTGTCAACGGTAGACGTGGCTTGGGAGTGGTGTCTAAAGCAGCGAAGCAAGTGCATTCTGGGATTTGGTGTCTTTCATCCACATGAGCCAAAAACACATTTTCTGTCTTATCTCGGCCTAGAAGGCACTACTTTTTTCACATTTCTACTACATAAGTGACCCAATTTGAAGATATATTCGGCTTTCCAGCGGTGAGATATCCCTTTAATGAAGCCAGACTTTGAAATTTAACATTTATTGAGATGTTACAACTTTTTTTGTTTTATTACGACTTTTTCTTCTTGAAATATTACTACTTAAAAAATAATACTTTTATCGTCTTTTTATTTGCAACGAGCCTTGTATAGAACCATCCATGTTATTTTTGGGCAGTTTTGGATAAAAAATAAACCCAAATTTCTATTATAAAAACCTGTCTGTGTGTACGTGCGTTTGTGTGTGTGTTTGTGTGTGTGTGTTTGTGTGTGTGTGTGCATGCGTGTGTGTTTGTTTGTGTGTGTGTGTGTGTGTGTCTGTCTGTGTGTGCGTGCGTGTGTGTGCCTGTGCGTGCATGTGTTCGTGTGCGTGTGTGTATGTGCCTGCATTTGTGTGTGTCTTTGTGTGTGCGTGTGTGTGTGTGTGTCTGTGTGTATGTGCCTGCGTGTGTGTGTATATACAGTACAGGCCAAAAGTTTGGACACACCTTCTCATTCAATGCGTTTCCTTTTTATTTTCATGACTATTTACATTGTAGATTCTCACTGAAGGCATCAAAACTATGAATGAACACATATGGAATTATGTACTTAACAAAAAAGTGTGAAATAACTGAAAACATGTCTTATATTTTAGATTCTTCAAAGTAGCCACCCTTTGCTTTTTTTATTAATAAGGGAAATAATTCCACTAATGAACCCTGACAAAGCACACCTGTGAAGGTAAAACCATTTCAGGTGACTACCTCATGAAGCTCATTGAGAGAACACCAAGGGTTTGCAGAGTTATCAAAAAAAAGCAAAGGGTGGCTACTTTGAAGAATCTAAAATATAAGACATGTTTTCAGTTATTTCACACTTTTTTGTTAAGTACATAATTCCATATGTGTTCATTCATAGTTTTGATGCCTTCAGTGAGAATCTACAATGTAAATAGTCATGAAAATAAAAAGGAAACGCATTGAATGAGAAGGTGTGTCCAAACTTTTGTCCTGGACTGTATGTGCGTGTGTGTGTGTGTGTGTGTGTGTGTGTGTGTGTGTGTAGTTACCGAGCTCAAACATCTGTAGAGGGAGGTGTAGGAACCCTGCCAGGGGGGTGTAGGGGTTGGACTGTCCGGGGGCGGAGCAAACGTCATCGGCTGCCGGCAGCAGCAACAGGAAGGAGACGCCATGACCCAGCTCCACCACCTCCTGGGAGTAGAGGCGGAAGTGACGGGCCTACACACACACACACACACACACACACACAGACACACACACACACACACACACACACACACACACACACACACACACACACACACACACACACACACACACACACACACACACACACACACACACACACACACACACACACACAGACACACACACACACACACACACACACACACATAGACAGACACACACACACACACACACACACACACACACACACACACACACACACACACACACACACACACACACACACACACACACACACAGACAGACACACACACACACACACACACACACACACACACACACAGGAACACACACACACAAGCACACACACACACACACACACACACACACAGGAACACACACACACACAGCACACACACAGACACTCACACACACACACAGGAACACACACACACACAGCACACACACACACACACACACACAGATTTTATTCCAGTTTCAGTTTAAACTTCAGTTGTTACTCCATCAACATCTGGATACTGAGGTGTTTTGCTTATCTTGTGGGGACCAACATCTGTTCACACAGACACATGAAGGAGTCTCACCTCCTGTAAAACATCACTGTGTGTGTGTGTGTGCATGTGTGTGCGTGTGTGTGTGCGTGTGTGTCCATGTGTGTGTGTGCATGTCTGTGCTTGCGTGTGTGTCTGTGTGTGTGTCTCTGCGTGTGTGTCTGTGTGTGTGTGTCTGTGTGTGTGTGTGTCTGTCTCTGCATGTGTGTGTGTGTGTCTGTGTGTGTGTGTGCGTGTGTGTGTGCGTGCGTGTGTGTCCATGTGTGTGTGTGCATGTCTGTCCTTGCGTGTGTGTCTCTGCGTGTGTCTCTGCGTGTGTGTGTGTGTGTCTGTGCGTGTGTGTCTGTGTCTGTGTGTGTGTGTCTGTGCGTGTGTGTGTGTGTGTCTGTGTGTGCGTGCATGCATGTCTGTGCCTGTGTGTGTGTGTGTGGGTGTGTGTGTGTGCTTGCATGTGTGTGTGTGTTTGCATACATGCATGTCTGTGTGTGTGTGTGTGTCTGTGTGTGTGTGTCTGTGTGTGTGTGTGTGTGTGTGTGTGTGTCTGTGTGTGTGTCTGTGTGTGTGTGTACCTGTTGCAGAGGTAGGTTCAGGTGTTTCAGCAGAGACTTGATGGAGGTCTGCAGCTCGTAGAACAGAAAGGGGGCGTGGCTCTCCGGCCTAGGCTCCGCCTCCTGGCTCCTCTCCCCTGCAGCCGACAGCGACTGTATCCAGTCCCACTCCTCCCTGATCAACAACACACATTCACACACACCCTTAAAAGGCGGTTACACACACACCGACAGTCGGCAGTAACCGTAGGGCTCCACACAGCGAAACACCTCGCGAATTTCGGCCAGCGAACGTTAGCCTCGGGGGCGTGGTCGCGAAAACAACACGCGACATGTTTTCAAATGTCCTGTCCTGTCAGAAGACAGCAGCAAACCATCGGTAAAATGTTAGCTCATAAATGCTCTGGTAACCTGGCTATGTAGCCTAGCTGCCTCGCTATGCTTACAATGAAATGCAATGTCCGAACATGCTAGCGGGTGACCTGTCGGCTAGCTGAATCATTTTGAGTGTTTAAACTATCTCCAGTGGTCTGTTTGGTGGTGTGTTGTTCGCCCTGTTAAAGTTCGTCTGACATATAAACAACAATCCGTGTTGCTACAAGCGTCATTGTATGCCAACAAAACGTGTAATCAAACAAATGCACGAGTAGCCTAGCTAGCTAGCTACCTGGCTAGGCTACAATGAAATCCAATGTTCGAACATGCTAGCGATTAGCCTCCAGTCGGCTAGCTGAAAAGTTCGAGTGTTTAAACTAACATATACAGTGATGTATTTAGTGGTGTATGTGCCCTAATTAAGTTTGTGTGTCATATAAATCACAATTTGTGTTGATAGAAGTACCGATGTTGGTGTAGAAACATTTTAATCACATCATAATGTTCATGATACGGCGCTGATAACCTCCGCCATCTTGGTCAGACTTTTTTTGTAACTCCCGCCTCCAAACACAAACACACGGACCTGATTGGTTCTCGAGTGGTCCTCATTTGAATAAAGTTAAACTTTCGTCAACTTTATTTCGCTCCCCTCGGCGATTCGCTCTCATCTCGCTCAATCAGGGCGAATTTCGTCTCCATTCAACCTCAATGAGAGCAAAGCCAAATTTCGCGGTGTGGAACCGTACCGTAAAGCCAGTCGAGACGATCAGTCTCCCCGAGTTGGTCCAAAAGGCTACGTGCTTTCACAGCGTTACAACTAGAGCTGCAAAGATTTATCGCCGAGCAATTAATCAGCAACTACTTTGGTAATCGATTAATCTCACTCTTCAAAACGTATTGCACTCCACTGTATACTGCCCACCTGTGGTGTAATTTGGAGATATACAATACTGGAGAGTCGAAAATGAAAAAAACTTCAAGTGGCTTACAATGATGCACTGAGAATTGTGCTTAAAATTCCTAGGGGGAGTAGTGCCAGTGAAATGTTTGTGTCTAACAATGTGCCCACTTTTAATGCTGTTTTAAGAACTTTTATGTATAGATTCTAGGGCTGGGCGATATGGACCAAAAGTCATATCCCGATATATTTTGGCTGAATATCGATATACGATATACTGTATATCCCGATATTTTTTTCCCGCAAAGTGAGAGCAGTTCAGTCAAAGCCAAATATGACATGTCACATGTAGTTTCATAGAAACCGGCTATTTCAGTGAACAGTTGACAAATAAAATGAATAAATAATAAACAGGTTATATATATCTATACAAAATATCTTCACACTTAGATTTTTGATAAAAAATCATCAGAAATGTGGATATAATGACTGGGTAAAGTGGGTAAAGGCAAATAATAGAACAATTACAACAGTCTGATAAGTTCAGAAAATGACATCACTTTATACTGTAATGCAGCCTTTAAAACCAGGAAAACACACTTATGGTCATATCACGATATTACGATATCCAAAATCTAAGACGATATCTAGTCTCATATCACGATATCGATATAATATTGATATATCGCCCAGCCCTAATGGATTCATGTGCAGACTGACAGGGTCAACGAATATGATCATTGTGTCCATAGTTGACGTTTCTAAGAGTGACACAAGGTATACATCTTGCTTTTGGAAACAATGGACTCAAAGCCTGTATATGTTTTAAAAAATGATGCCTCATCGGCACCATTCTTAAATGTTTTGTATTGTTTTTATATTTATATATATATATATATATTTGTGTTGTGTTGTGTTGTTTCTATGGACCTCTGTGTCTTGAATAAAGTTGATTGATTGATTGAATCTAATCTGAATATATTCTCTGATTCCAGCTTCTTAAATGTGAATATTTTCTAGTTTTTTTGTAAAAAGTCTTTCTAACATTTTGCAGACCAAACAACTATTCAATTAATTGAGGAAATAATCAACAATGAAATGAAAATAATTGTACTTGCAGCCTATTTTTTATGCTTTTCCAGAGCTTTTAACACTTTTTTGACATATCTTTTACACTTTTTTTAAACACTTTTTTCAAACACTTTTTAGAACGCTTTTTAAGTGCTTTTTTAACGTATTTTTCTCGCATTTTTGACTGTTTTTTCAGGGCGTTTTTCAATGTTTTTTAAGTGCGTTTTCAGGGCTTTTGAAGCTTTTTTTTTTAAAAGTTTTTTTTAAAACACTTGTTGCTTTTTAGACAATTTCTTCAGGGCTTTTTGATGCATTTTGACACTTGGGTGGGGTTACAAAATGTACGTTTAAAGCTGCAGACACACAGACCAGACGGACGATCATCGGCAGTAAAGCCAGTCGAGGACTGATCAGTCTCCCCGAGTCGGTCCAAAAGGCTAAAGGCAAAAGCTGCAAAGATTTATCGCCGAGCAGTCAACTGCTAAATTAATCAGCAACTATTTTGATAATAGATTAATCTAATCTGAATATATTCTCTGATTCCAACTTCTTAAATGTGAATATTTTCTAGTTTCTTTGTAAAAAGTCTTTCTAACATTTTGCAGACCAAACAACTATTCGATTAATTGAGGAAGTAATTGACAATGAAATGAAAATAATTGTAGTTGCAGCCTTTTTTTTATTTTTTTCCAGAGCTTTTTGACACTTTTTTGACATATCTTTACACTTTTTTAAACACTTTTTAGAACACTTTTTAAGTGCTCTTTTAACGTATTTTTCTCGCATTTTTGACTGTTTTTTCAGGCTGTTTTTCAATGTTTTTTAAGTGCGTTTTCAGGGCTTTTGAAGCTTTTTTTTTTAAAGGTTTTTTTTAAAACACTTGTTGCTTTTTAGACAATTTCTTCAGGGCTTTTTGATGCATTTTGATACTTGGGTGGGGTTACAAAATGTACGTTTAAAGCTGCAGACACACAGACCAGACGGACGATCATCGGCAGTAAAGCCAGTCGAGGTGATCAGTCTCCCCGAGTCGGTCCAAAAGGCTAAAGGCAAAAGCTGCAAAGATTTATCGCCGAGCAGTCAACTGCTAAATTAATCAGCAACTATTTTGATAATAGATTAATCTAATCTGAATATATTCTCTGATTCCAACTTCTTAAATGTGAATATTTTCTAGTTTCTTTGTAAAAAGTCTTTCTAACATTTTGCAGACCAAACAACTATTCGATTAATTGAGGAAGTAATCGACAATGAAATGAAAATAATTGTAGTTGCAGCCTTTTTTTTATTTTTTTCCAGAGCTTTTTGACACTTTTTTGACATATCTTTACACTTTTTTTTAAACACTTTTTAGAACACTTTTTAAGTGCTCTTTTAACGTCTTTTCTCGCATTTTTGACCGTTTTTTCAGGCCGTTTTTCAATGTTTTTTAAGTGCGTTTTCAGGGCTTTTGAAGCTTTTTTTTTTTAAAGTTTTTTTTAAAACACTTGTTGCTTTTTTGACAATTTCTTCAGGGCTTTTTGATGTATTTTGACACTTGGGTGGGGTTACAAAATGTACGTTTAAAGCTGCAGACACACAGACCAGATGGCCGACCGTCGGCAGTAAAGCCAGTCGGACCGATCAGTCTCCCCGAGTCGGTCCAAAAAAGTTCCTCAGAACTCACCGAAGAGACGAGACGTAATACGTCTCCATAGCAGCAGGCGGCGCTAATCTGTATTGTCGCCAAAAAAAAATTATTTTTATTTTTCTGCACTTTTTTAAAAAGTTTGTTGTCACTTTTTTTCCTATGTATTTCAACGTTCTTTTTTATCAATGTTTCTTTACATGCTATAAAATTGAATAAAATACCCAAATCCAATGAAAGTAGTGAACTGATCATGTATTTAACTTGTGAAGAGCGTTGTAGGGAACCATCCACGTTACTTTGTTTCTTGGTAAAAAAAATTTCCAACTTTTTGGTCGTCTTTTTCGACACTTTTGTCAAATTTTTTTCAAATATGCCGCACTTTCGCCGCATAAATTGCCGATTTCCGCGCTTGCATGATTTCATAATCTCCGCATTTTCATTGCAAAAAAGTCCCATAATATATCTTAGCAGAAAGTTGAAAAATGTTGCCTTTACTTCACACAAGAAGTATGGGACCGTTATGAAGTGATGTAATTACACGACATGAACATCATCGAAAAGCATGGTGTTGGGGGGGGAATCACTGTTTTTTCTCTTTTTCATCAAACAGCAGTTTTTGCAAGTTCCCGCAATTTCATCGCATAAAATTGCATAAATATCATATATATTTTTTAAGAAAACGTGCCGCATAATCAAGGATTTTTGCCAGCAACAATCACAAAAACACTCCGAATTTTTCTGGAAGGACTGAATAAAGCCTTTATTATGTATATCTATGATCTTTACAGTTGTAGCAAAACAAAAATGTCAGAATCTACTGCATAATTTGCCTAAAGATGATTATTTTGTATTTTTGTTTTTTGTCTGATTGAATGCTTGTGTTAAAAAAATAAATCAGACTTTTACAGACAGTTACTCAGTACTTTTTTAGAGTAGTTTTTTCACCAAGCACTTTTTTTAATCTTACTCAAGTAATTATGTGGATTACTACTTTTTACTTTTACTTGAGTACAATTTTTGGCTACTCTACCCACCTCTTCTGGTAAGAGCCAATGAGGTTTAACCATGTATCAGCTCATTTAAATATCTCACGTTACTGGATCGTGTCAACAGGTAACTTTTGGTGTTCCACCAGAACCTTCCTGAGACTATTTAGCAGAGCCACTGTCGCTGCGTCTGGAGCTTAGCGCCACCCCAAGACCATTGTGATTGGTTTAAAGAAATGCAAACATTGAAGCCGAGTCTCTCTCACACACACACACACACTTGTTTTTCACTTCACACTTTCCAATCTCTGCAGAGCTGCTCAGCATCCAGAAATTCCTGCGATAGACGCCAACGAGCATAAATACTTCTACCTTCAGATAGATCACATCCAATCAGATTGGCTCCAACACAAAAGACACACGCACAACACACAACAGACAGACCCACACACACACACACACCAGTGATTGTGTAACGTAATACTGGCAGATTGCGTGCCGATGTCAGAGGTGCAAACAGCTCTCATTCCACAGATTTCTGAGTTCATCTGAGAGTATTTTGTGGCCAAGCAGCTGCAGCTTCAGAGAGGTAAACAAGACCAGATGAACCCACTCTGCGTACGGCGGGAAGAAGACATATTCGTACGCGTTCTGTGCGTCCGAATCAGGGGGTGAAGTGGGATCTGGTAGGTGTGGGAAGCCCAAGATCTGACCGGATCTTAGGGTTCAAATTTAACACTTTGGAAGTCTCTATCCTTTCACTTAGGAGGCAGGGTTCCTGCACCTGCCTCTGCAGATGTTTGAGCTCGGTAACAACACACACACACACACACACACTTAAAAACTCACTTCTAAAGCTAGTTCACCTGTGACTCGCTGTATTTCCTGAAGAACGCCAGGAGCAATCGGCAGAAAAATGATGACTGGTGTGTCTAACTGCGTGCCAAGTTAATCCGAGCACACGAGGCCAAGCTGCCTCTTGAGTTACCGTATGACTGGTTTGATGACAAAGCTTTTAAAACCACATCAGACCCACCGGTGCTACATTCACTTCCAGCTAACCAGAAATCACCGAATGATTTTAAATGAATATTCTCTGTCTAGATAGGCTGAAAACACCGGATCTGCAGCCAAGCCTGTTTTCACCCAGTCACGCTATCTTCTCCCGTTCAACTGACAGTCCAATATTCAGCAGTTTTTGGAGGGAAATATCTGTCTTATTAGCTACTAAATGCTCCACTATGTTCTAGGGATGCACTGAATCCAGATTTTTGGGGTTTGGATGAATCCTGAATCCCCTGGTTGAGATTGTGCTGACTCCTCCTCCCATCCTCAGTCCATGAACCCAGTAAACACATGAATGAAGTAAACAGGGACTGTCCTTCCTTTGCCGTACCTGAAGTTGCTGCATTCTGGCTGCTGTCTGGAGATTCCTTCGTGCACAACTCGTATTCTTCCAGATGTTTCAGACCAGATGTTGTAACAGCGGCCATGTTGTGTATAGTTTAGGGTCCTCGCCACCACCAGACCAATCAGCATTGAACAGATTGAACATGTAGCTGGACTTGAATGGCCTTCTTTTGACTGAAAGTACTGCCAAACAACAACTTTCTGCTCACCAGATCCATGTCCACTTTCTCACAGCCTACTGCATTTGTGTGTGTGTGTGTTGTGTACCTGTGTGTGTGTGTGTGTGTGTGTGTGTGTGTGTGTTGTGTACCTGGAGATGTTGTTGTTGTCCCTGACCCTGCTGTAGCAGAGCATGTTGGGGGTCCTCTGGGACACCAGGACCCTGATCTGGTCCACGGAGCTGCTGAGCTTCAGGTAGCCCAGGTAGAGACCCGGGGCCAACCGGTGGGTACTACGCCGCTGGTACGCCAAGATGTCCTGTAGACAGACAGACAGGCAGACAGACAGACAGGCAGACAGGCAGACAGGCAGAGAGACAGAGAGACAGACAGACAGGCAGGCAGGCAGGTAGACAGAGAGACAGACAGGCAGAGAGACAGACAGACAGGCAGGCAGGCAGGCAGGCAGACAGGCAGACAGTCAGACAGGCAGACAGGCAGAGAGACAGACAGACAGGCAGGCAGGCAGGCAGGCAGAGAGACAGACAGGCAGACAGACAGACAGACAGAGAGAGAGAGAGACAGACAGACAGAGAGACAGACAGACGGACAGACAGGCAGGCAGAGAGACAGACAGGCAGAGAGACAGACAGAGAGACAGACAGACAGACAGACAGATGTTAAGATGTGCGTTTTTTCTGTAAGGTGATGATGATACCGGGCTGTGTGTCTGTCTGTGTGTGTGTCTCTGTGTGTGTGTGTGTGTGTGTCTGTCTGTGTGTGTGTGTGTGCGTGTGTCTGTGTGTGTGTGTGTGTCTCTGTGTGTGTGTGTGTGTGTGTGTCTGTCTCTGTGTGTGTGTGTGTCTGTCTGTCTGTGTGTGTGTGTGCGTGTCTCTGTGTGTGTGTGTGTGTGTCTGTCTGTCTGTGTGTGTGTGTGTCTGTCTGTCTGTGTGTGTGTGTGCGTGTCTCTGTGTGTGTGTGTGTGTGTCTGTCTGTCTGTGTGTGTGTGTGTCTGTCTGTCTGTGTGTGTGTGTGTGTCTGTGTGTGTGTGTGTGTGTGTCTGTGTGTGTGTGTGTGTGTGTGTGTGTGTGTGTGTGTGTGTGTGTGTCTGTCTGTGTGTGTGTGTGTCTGTGTGTGTGTATGTCTGTGTGTATATATGTGTGTGTATATGTGTGTGTGTATATATGTGTGTATATATGTGTGTGTATATGTGTGTGTGTACCTGTATGGTGATGATGAGGATGTCCAGTGCGTACGGTTCCTCCGGCGTGGACAGAGACTTCCTCTGGCTCTGCAGCTTGGTCACCAGCATCCACTTCCCGCTGAACAGCGAGTGCTGGCTGTCCAGGTCCCGGATGGTCACCAGCAGCAGGTTGCCGTGGCGATCCTTGATGGGCTCGTAGTGGACCCGGCCCAGGTTGTGGGTCCCCAGGAGGTTCTGCATGAAAACAGGGGTTCATGTTCAGCTATCTGCACAGTGCTGAAAACAATCGTATCATGTCTGTTGAATATAATAACGGAACCAAAAGTATTAGAGGACCACTAAGGTCTATATAAAGAGACTTCAGATACAGTATTAGAGGACCACTAAGGTCTATATAAAAGAGACTTCAGATACAGTATTAGGGGACCACTAAGGTCTATATAAAAGAGACTTCAGATACAGTATTAGAGGACCACTAAGGCCTATATAAAAGAGACTTCAGATACAGTATTAGGGGACCACTAAGGTCTATATAAAAGAGACTTCAGATACAGTATTAGGGGACCACTAAGGTCTATATAAAAGAGACTTCAGATACAGTATTAGGGGACCACTAAGGTCTATATAAAAGAGACTTCAGATACAGTATTAGAGGACCACTAAGGTCTATATAAAGAGACTTCAGATACAGTATTAGAGGACCACTAAGGTCTATATAAAAGAGACTTCAGATACAGTATTAGGGGACCACTAAGGTCTATATAAAAGAGACTTCAGATACAGTATTAGGGGACCACTAAGGTCTACATAAAAGAGACTTCAGATACAGTAT
>JABUOV010000026.1:125000-130000 GCA_025617405.1 Perca schrenkii
GAAGGCACTCGCCGTAACCATGGAGTTGGCTTTGCTGTGAAGTCTAAACTACTGCAGCACATTCAGGAATCCCCCATCGGCATCAATGAAAGACTGATGACATGGCGCATGCATCCCCCTGGCAAAGGGATGCTTTGCCACTCTAATTAGTGCATACGCTCCAACTCTTAAAGCCGAGTACAACATCAAAGAGGATTTCTACAGAGCTCTTGATGCCATCCTACAGAAAACCCCGGTCACGGACAGGCTCATACTCATGGGAGATTTCAATGCCAGAGTGGGTATTGTCACAAACCGGCTCATGGCCTGTGGCAAAGAATGAGGGGACACCAACAACAGGTATAGGCCAATCAAGAAAATGCTTTATTGTAAATCAAACTATTAACTTTAAATAAAGAAAAGGGAATGAGGTGTGAAAATGTCATAATGTAAGGTGTCTGTAAAGTGCATGGGTGAGTGAGTCTGTATGTGTGTAAATGACTGAGTGGAAACTAAGTAAAACTACAAAGGAACAAACAAAACCAAAATCAAACCTGGAGGAGCAGAGAGAGAGAGAAAAGTGGTTAGAAGCAGCTTAAATAACCTGAGCCCAGGTGGCTCCAATCACTAACGAGCCCTCCTCTGGCTGCAGGAGGAACCACCCCTGCACTGCAGAGGCGGGGTCGTAACATCCCCCCCCCTTAAAATGAGGGTCCCACCCTCAGCCCAAAATTTGGCCCAACCTAATCCAAAGTTCCCCAAAAAGAAAAAAAACAAAACTCAATCCTGATTCCTAGCAGTCGCCTTGTGTCCCCTGGCTGACTGTCCGTAGCCATAGTTGTGGTTGTAACCAGGTTGATTCCAGCTTTGGCCTCCACGGACCCTGCCGCGTCCTCCATATCCACGGCCGCCATACTGCTGCTGCCGGTAGACCTCTTTGGGCTGGGCTATTTTAATCTCACACATCCTTCCACCGACATTGTGGTATTTCTTCTCCAAAACCTTCTTGACAGGAGTCTCTTCTTTATATGTGATGAATACGAATCCCCTCCTCTTCCCTGTCCTTGGATCTTGTGGAAGCTCAATGGTCCCAACCTCTCCAAAGGATCCAAAGTACTCCTGAATGACTTCCTTTGAGGTGTCCGGGTTAAGGCCTCCCACAAAGATCTTGACTGGATCCTTCTTCATGGCTTTCTTTGGGTCGATCACTCTGCCATCAAGCCTGTGCTCCTTCTGTCCAAGAACCTTTTCTATACTGGCTGCGTCTTTAAAGAGAATGAAGCCAAAGCCTCTTGACCGGCCGGTCCGCTGGTCCATCTTCATGGTGCAATCTGTCACCTCGCCAAATGTAGTGAAGTAATCTTTAAGATCTTTCTTACTCGTTTCCCAGCTGAGACCACCAACAAACATTTTCCCTGCATCTTCCTTGCAAGAGGCAGAGCGGGTAACCGCACAACCTGGAAAAACCTCTGGAGACACACAGTTGCAATCTGGAGATACCTTCACAGGGAGTACTGAAACTTGCTTCTTAAAGATGTTCATTTTGCCATCCGCCCACACCTTACTACCTGCCAAGTCATTCCCCAAAATCATATGGACTCCCTCTACTGGCAACTGGGGCCTAACCCCAACGGCTACATCACCCTCTACCAAACCACATTTAAGGTTAACATCATGTACAGGAGAAAAGAATGGAACTAGTCCCATGCCACGTGTCAATACACAACTGCCAGTATCAGACTCCTTGGAGAACGGCAAAACAGATTCCAAAAGAAAAGAATCTAAAGCTCGAGTGTCTCTTAAAATCCTTATTGGAACATTTTGGTTGCCATCTACCAAAGACACAACACCATCTGAAATAAAGGCTGAAAAATCATCTTTGGAAGACTCAGAACCAATCTCAACTATTGGTTGAGAAAACTCACCCTGGTGGTCAGAGGCTGGAACAGGAACTGCCATCACAGCAGGTTTAGCTTGACCTAACTTTTTTGATTGAAGTAGAGGACAATCTGCCTTCCAATGTCCTTCAACTAAACAGTAGCAACAAGTATTAGCCTCAACCCGTGCTGTAGGTCCCCCAGAACCAGACTTCTGCTGAGGCCTTTGAAACAAAGCTCCAGAAAAAGATGACCTACTATTCCTAGGAGTAAGGTTACTGTTATAGTACATGTCACTGTTTGACTCAAAATGGCTTTTATGTGTCAACCTGTACTCATCTGCAAGAACTGCTGCAACACTTGGAGACTTAACGTTACGTTCATTAATGTATGTAGCAACCTGGTCAGACACAGAATCTTTGAACTGTTCTAACACAATCAAGTTAGACAGACCCCCAAAAGTACCAACTTCAGAAGCAGTGCACCAACGATTAAATGCAGAAGTCAAATCTCGAACAAACTCAGAATAGGTTTGTGAATCTAGCTTTTCCCTATAACGAAAGCGCTGACGATATGCCTCCGGTACAAGCTCATAGACCTTCAGAACTGCTGATTTAACTTTAGCAAAAACTTTACTATCAGCTACACTCAGTGCTGAAAAAGCCTCAAGTGCTTTCCCTGTAAGTGCACATTGCAACAACATAGTCATGTCCAAATCTGACCAAGCTTTAGCTCCCGCAATACGCTCAAATAGAGTAAAGTACGTATCCGGATCTGACTCATCAAATTTAGGCAACAAACAAAGATTCCGTGAAACATCAAACTGTGGTACTTCTTCTGGCCTATTAACATTTTGCAATCGCGCTATTTCTAACTGTAATCGCAACAACTCCCTCTGCTGTTCAAAAGTTAAAGGGCTGGACTGAAAACTTGCCTTGTGTGTGTGTGTGTGTGTGTGAGACAGTGTCCTGAGGGACTCACCTCCACAGCAGTAGTGTGTGTGCGTTGCTCGGACCTGCTGCAGGAGACGCTCCATCGCCTCGATGTGTCCTCGTCTCCGGGGCTCCCGGCCATCGCTGTCCCTCCAATCTGGACACACAGAACAGAGGACAGACAGTTAGAGGAGAGACAGTTAGAGGACAGACTCTCAGAGGACAGACTCTCAGGGGTCAGACAGTCAGAGGACAGACAGTTAGAGGAGAGACAGTTAGAGGACAGACTCTCAGAGGACAGACAGTTAGAGGACAGACTCTCAGAGGACAGACTCTCAGGGGTCAGACAGTCAGAGGACAGACAGTTAGAGGAGAGACAGTTAGAGGACAGACTCTCAGAGGACAGAAAGTCAGAGGACAGACAGTCAGAGGACAGACAGTTAGAGGACAGACAGTTAGAGGACAGACAGCTAGAAGACAGACAGTTAGAGGACAGACTCTCAGAGGACAGACAGTCAGAGGACAGACAGTTAGAGGACAGACAGTTAGAGGACAGACAGTCAGAGGACAGACAGTTAGAGGACAGACAGTTAGAGGACAGACAGCTAGAAGACAGACAGCTAGAAGACAGACAGTCAGAGGACAGACAGTTAGAAGACAGACAGTCAGAGGACAGAGTTTTAGAGGAGAGACAGTTAGAGGACAGACAGTCAGAGGACAGACAGTCAAAGGACAGACAGTCAGAGGACAGAGCTTTAGAGGAGAGACAGTTAGAGGACAGACAGTCAGAAGACAGACAGTCAGAGGACAGACAGTTAGAAGACAGACTCTCAGAGGACAGACTCTCAGGGGACTGACAGTCAGAGGACAGACAGTTAGAGGAGAGACAGTTAGAGGACAGACAGTTAGAAGACAGACAGTCAGAGGACAGACAGTTAGAGGGCAGACAGTTAGAGGAGAGACAGTTAGAGGACAGAAAGTTAGAGGACAGACAGCTAGAAGACAGACAGTTAGAGGACAGACAGTTAGAGGACAGACAGCTAGAGGACAGACAGTTAGAGGACAGACAGCTAGAAGACAGACAGTCAGAGGACAGACTCTCAGGGGACAGACAGTCAGAGGACAGACAGTTAGAGGAGAGACAGTTAGAGGACAGACCGTTAGAGGACAGACAGCTAGAAGACAGACAGTTAGAGGACAGACAGTTAGAGGACAGACAGCTAGAGGACAGACAGTTAGAGGACAGACAGCTAGAAGACAGACAGTCAGAGGACAGACTCTCAGGGGACAGACAGTCAGAGGACAGACAGTTAGAGGACAGACAGTCAGAGGACAGACAGTTAGATGAGAGACAGTTAGAGGACAGACAGTTAGAGGACAGACAGTCAGAGGACAGACAGTAAGAGGACAGACAGTTAGAGGACAGACAGTTAGAGGACAGACAGCTAGAAGACAGACTCTCAGAGGACAGACAGTTAGAGGACAGACTCTCAGAGGACAGACTCTCAGGGGACAGACAGTCAGAGGACAGACAGTTAGAGGAGAGACAGTTAGAGGACAGACTCTCAGAGGACAGACAGTCAGAGGACAGACCGTTAGAAGACAGACAGTCAGAGGACAGACAGTTAAGGGACAGACATTTAGAGGACAGACAGAAGACAGACAGTCAGAGGACAGACAGTTAGAGGACAGACAGCTAGAAGACAGACAGTCAGAGGACAGACTCTCAGGGGACAGACAGTCAGAGGACAGACAGTTAGAGGACAGACAGCTAGAGGACAGACAGTTAGAAAGACAGACTCTCAGAGGACAGACAGTCAGAGGACAGACAGTTAGAGGACAGACAGAAGACAGACAGTCAGAGGACAGACAGTTAGAGGACAGGCAGCTAGAAGACAGACAGTCAGAGGACAGACAGAGGACAGACAGTTAGAGGACAGACAGCTAGAAGACAGACAGTCAGAGGACAGACAGTTAGAGGACAGACAGTCAGAGGACAGAGGTTTAGAGGACAGACAGTCAGAGGACAGACAGTCAGAGGACAGACAGCTAGAGGACAGACAGTCAGAGGACAGAGTTTTAGAGGAGAGACAGTTAGAGGACAGACAGTCAGAAGACAGACAGTCAGAGGACAGACAGTTAGAGGACAGACAGTCAGAGGACAGACAGTCAGAGGACAGAAAGTTAGAAGACAGACAGTCAGAGGACAGGC
>JABUOV010000026.1:137500-140000 GCA_025617405.1 Perca schrenkii
CAGCGTTATGGAAGAGAGAGATGCTGCTGTTACCGTGGTGAGGCTCCCGATGGTGCACTTGAGGCTCTGCAGGTTATCCAACACCATCTCTCCAGCTAGCAGGGAGAAGTCCTTCAGGCAGCTCCACTCCACTGTACACACACACACACACACACACACACACAGAGACACGCACACAGAGAGACACACACACACACACACACACACACACACACAGAGACATGCACACAGAGAGACAGACACACACACACACACACAGACACACACACACACACACACACACAGAGACACGCACACAGAGAGACACACACACACACACAGAGAAACACACAGAGACACAGAGACACACACACACACACACACACAGAGACACACACACACACACACACACACACACACACACACACACACACACACAGAGACACGCACACAGAGAGACACACACACACACACACACACACACACACACACAGAGACATGCACACAGAGAGACAGACACACACACACACACACACACACACACACACACACACACACACACAGAGACACGCACACAGAGAGACACACACACACACACAGAGAAACACACAGAGACACAGACACACACACACACACACACACACACAGAGACACACACACACACACACACACACACACACACACACACACACACACACACACACACACACAGAGGAAATAGTCTTTTCATTAGAAATCGATGGCTCCCCCTGAGAGAAGGAAATGACCATTAACCTTCTCTGAGCTCGTCTGTAACGAGCTCGTCTGTAACGAGCTCGTTACAGACGAGCTCGTCCTGTCTCCTGTCTGTGAAGTCACACCTGATGCATCCGACGCATTCAAGTTCAAATCAACATCTTCTGCTAGTCCTGCTGCTCGCGGACACACTACTCCTTTGTTTTAGGGTCCCTAAAACAGAGACGTACACTCACTTAAAGCTCCCATATTCTGCAAATTATTCAGGTTCATTATTGTATTTTAGAAGTTGTACCAGAATAGGTTTACATGGTTTAATTATCAAAAAAAAACACCATCTTTTTGTTGTACTGCACATTGCTGAAGCTCCTCTTTTCACCCTGTGTTCAGGTCTCTGTTTTAGCTACAGAGTGAGACCTCTCTTCTTTTTTCTGTACTATCTTTGATTGCACTCGCACAATAGCTCAGATCGTAGATCAGTTCAGTTCAGTTTATTCTTTGTCCCAGAAGGGCAATTTGTGTGCAGCAGGAAGACATCACATGGAAATATACACCACAAACCACACAACAATTAACTCACTAAAAACAGCAATACATACAGCAATAAGTAGCAATAACAGAAATTATGTTGGGGACATAATAAAAAGTAATAATCAATAATAATAATAATAATAATACATTTAAAAAGAAATACAGGGATAACTAAGATAAAAAAACAAAAGCTATCACCTCCTCTTAGCTAAATTGAGTGCCTGAATGGAACGAGGAATAAAAGAGTTCAAGCCTTCGCGGCGAAAAATTGTATTTTATTTCACCCTCACAAATAGGTAATTGGCACTGTAGTGGTTATGACCATATTAGTGACTATGTAACTACATGGAAACGGACCAAATTATGTTTATGCCCTGTACAGTAAAATAGTGTTTTAGACTGCTAGCTGTAGTCTCGCGCTGAATTCAGCTGTAGCGTGAAAAAGGTAAATAGCAGTGTGCAGTGTGTGAAAAGACAATCTGAGGTGTTCACAAGGGAAGAAGCTTAGAGTAACGTAACTATGGAGAATACAGAAGATATTGAACACATGGAAGAGGCTTTTGAGTTTTTAGTTACATAGTCACTAATATGGTCATAACCACTACAGTGCTCAATTACCTATTTGTGAGGGTGAAATAAAATACAATTTTTCGCCGCAAAGGCTTGAACGGTCTTCTGGAAGACCTCCACCAGACCAGCGGGCGCTTGTTGGATTGTTGTCGGCCTCAGCAGGCGAGGGGGGCGGCTATAGGAAGTAGAAGGATGCCGGTCGGGGCTGCTACTGCTGCGTGATGATTATTACCGGAGCCTGGCTGAACACTCTCACTCATCCCAGACTGCAGCTAGCAGCTAAGACGGTAGGTGAATTTAAACAATGGCTAAGTTGGTAAATGCATCTTGTTTCATTTTTCATTTATTTATTTATTTGACAGGGACAATGCAGACAGACATAGTGTCAAAACAAAGCTTTTCACTGAAGTGCTGCATAAAAAGTTTATAGCAGATGCTAATTTTCAACTCCAGTCCCTGGTTGGGCTTTTATACATAATAAAATTTACATACTTAACTATCTCAATTAAAAGAACAACTCCAGTACTAATACAAATAATATAAACATGATATAAAATAATACTGTTATGTGGTGTTATGTGCAGCAGTGCAAATGTACTGACTGTGTGCTTATGTGCTGAGGTGTTTTTTCCTGTTCCCACACTGTTCTTATTTTATGAGGATAGTCTGAGAACGGCTTTTTTAT
>JABUOV010000026.1:145000-175000 GCA_025617405.1 Perca schrenkii
AACCTTGGCCACAGTGTGTGAATGTGTGTGTGAATGGTGAATTGTTCCTGTACTATGTTGAAGCTCTTTGAGTAGTCGTTGAGACTAGAAAAGCGCTCTATAAATACAGTCTATTGACGTTTAGACTTGAGTCGTGTCTCCGGGAGATAAAGAAAGAGAAAGGAGATGGAGAGAGCGTGGAGGAGTGGAAGGCTGCAGGTTCAGCGCCTGTCAAGGCCAGCTGATATCTCGTAACGTGCACGCCACAGCGAACACGTGCACGGCCGGGATGGAGGAGCTGATCAAGGCCAAGAAGATGGAAAGGGTTACCATACAAGGAGCTAGAGGAGGGAGGGAGGGAGAGAGGGAAGGAGGGAGGGAGAGAGGGAGAGAGGGAGAGAGGGAGGGAGGAAGAGGGAGAGAAAGAGCGAGGAGGGAGGAAGAGAGAGGGAGAGAGGAGGGAGGAGGGAGAGAGGGAGAGAGGGAGGGAGGGAAGAGGGAGAGAAAGAGCGAGGAGGGAGGGAGGGAGGAAGAGAGAGGGAGAGAGGAGGGAGGAGGGAGAGAAAGAGCGAGGAGGGAGATGGAGGAGGGAGACAGGGAGAGAGGGAGGGAGAGAGAGGGAGGGAGGGAGAGGGAGGGAGGGAGAGAGGCAGAGAGGGAGGGAGGGAGGGAGGGAGGGAGGGAGAGAGAGAGAGAGGCAGGGAGGGAGGGAGGGAGGGAGGGAGGAGAGAGGCAGAGAGGGAGGGAGGGAGGGAGGGAGAGAGGAAGGAGAGAGGGAGGGAGGGAGAGAGAAAGGGAGAGAGAGAGGCAGAGAGGGAGGGAGGAGAGAGGCAGAGAGGGAGGGAGGGAGGGAGGGAGGGAGAGAGGCAGAGAGGGAGGGAGGGAGGGAGGGAGAGAGAGAGGCAGAGAGAGGGAGGGAGGGAGGGAGGGAGGGAGGGAGAGAGGAGAGAGGCAGAGAGGGAGGGAGGGAGGGAGGGAGAGAGGCAGGGAGGGAGGGAGGGAGGGAGAGAGAAAGGGAGAGAGAGAGGCAGGGAGGGAAGGAAGGAGAGAGGGAGGGAGGGAGGGAGAGAGAGGGACGGAGGGAGAGAGAGAGAGGGAGGGAGGGAGGGAGAGAGGCAGGGAGGGAGAAGGGGACTGCAGAAAAAGAAGAGATAAAACTGTAGCCTTTCAAATTATTAATAAAAAAAACAACATCTAAAATGCATCAAAATTGATAAAAAAAAATGCCCCAAAATGAAGGAAATAGCAGCAAAAAAATGTACCGTCAACTTAAAGTTATTTAATTTAGTTCAAAATGTCCACGAAGACCTCCGTCTGTACGATCAACACAAGATGTCAAAGTTCCCTCCTTCTGTTTCTAGTACTTTTTACATTATAGTCCCTGAGCCAGGGCCCCAAATTTGGGCCATTGGTATCATCTGGGGGGGCAAAGTCTCATAGTGGTTTTTGGCAATGTACAGTACAGGCCAAAAGTTTGGACACACCTTCTCATTCAATGTTTCCTTTTTATTTTCATGACTATTTACATTGTAGATTCTCACTGAAGGCATCAAAACTATGAATGAACACATATGGAATTATGTACTTAACAAAAAAGTGTGAAATAACTGAAAACATGTCTTATATTTTAGATTCTTCAAAGTAGCCACCCTTTGCTTTTTTTATTAATAATGGAAATAATTCCACTAATGAACCCTGACAAAGCACACCTGTGAAGGTAAAACCATTTCAGGTGACTACCTCATGAAGCTCATTGAGAGAACACCAAGGGTTTGCAGAGTTATCAAAAAAAGCATAAAATAGCATTTGGGCAATTTTCAGCCCAACCAATGTTACATATCCCCATTAGGAGACCTTAAGGAACAGTGTAAAATACCCTATATAATCATTCTATCACCCCTTTAATTACAAAAAAACCATCTAAAATGCATCAAAATTGTTTTAAAAAAAGCCCCCAAAATGTTGGAAATAGCTGCAAAAAAATGTACCGTCAACTTTAAAAGTTATACGGCATCAAAATGTCCACGAAGACCTCCGTCTGTACGAACAACACAAGATGTCAAAGAGCCCTCGTTCTGTTTTTAGTCCTTTTTACAGTATAGTCCATGAGCCAGGGGCCCAAATTTGGGCCATCGGTATCATCTTTTGATTTGATTTATTAGACAGTAACAGAAATAAATGCATAACAAGATGGCATCACAGTGACATTGCACATTTAACAGAACTGTCGAGGATAACACAAGAAAGTTACAAACTTATATCAATTGTGGTCCTCGTGGGGGACAAAGTCTCATAGTGATTTTTGGCTCAGGAGATGAGTGGAGAACAAGGACGCAAACAACAAATGACAACGGCACGACACTGTTGAACTCACAAGCTGCACAGGAGGAGGAGAACGAAAACGTAGCCGGTTAGGGTGTGTCTGAACCGAGACGGGGGTGGGGGGGCCCCGAGTACCGATGCATACGGACATGTTTGGGCGTCAGCAGCCCTAAAGCCCACCAGACACTACCAGACTAAGTCAGACACCATCTCACATCTAACGTCAACATATGTGAAGACCAGTGATACCTAGGGTTGGGTATCGTTTGGGTTCTTTCCGATACCGGTGCTAAATCAGTACTTTCAAAACAGTGCCGGTGCCTAAACGGTGCCTGAACCAATACTTTTTAAGAAAGTTAAAAAATATATATTAATAAATATATACTAAACAACAGTCTGCGACATTTAAGAACAACTTGTTTATTACTACGGCCATATGGCCAAAATAAATGATTTATTAGTAATGTAATAACTATAACTTATAATAAACAATAGGGGTGGGGGAAAAAATTGATACAGTATAGTATCGCAATATTTTCTTTGGCAATACTGTATCGATACACAGACGCCAAGTATTGATCTTTTATGATATATGTGTCGGTCAGTCTGTCTGCTTGACAATCCCCATTTTCCAGCAATAACATTGAAGTGAGATGAACAAACAGAGAAATGTGTCTTTTTAGATACAACAGATGTTGACAAAGTTTCCTTTTGGGGACATAATTTGACATTGGGAAAAATTTGAAGTTGGAAAAAAGGTAATGAATTGCAATATATCGCAGAATATTGCAATATGTTTGAAATGGCAATAATATCATATTGTGACATAAGTATCGTGATGATATCGTATTGTAAGGCCTCTGGTGATTCCCACCCCTAATAAACAATAATTTATTTCACCAGTAAATTGCTGTTGAATGACAAAAACAACCACCAGGTGGGAAAAGTGTATTTTACAACAACTTTGAATGCACCGCGGAGCTGTAAGTTACCAGTTTCAGTGAACGCACCGTCTGTGTTTTTCCAACGTGGGCAGCTGCTGCGCTGCAGAGCACACTGTTGAAATCCAGTCCCACTTTACACTGTTTAACGTTAGCTGTCAGCACTTTAACCCGTGATTAATCCAGCTGCTAGCTAAAGCTAGGCTAACGTTACCTGCTCTCCAGTGTAGTGTAAAGTCAGGCACCGAAATTTTCGTTCTTATTCGGTCTCGTTACTACCGTTTACGTTGGAATCGAGTTTTGGTACCCAACCCTAGTGATGCAGACTCTAATCTGATCACTTTTTTCAGTAACGAGTAATCTAACGCGTTACTATTTCCAAACCAGTAATCAGATTACAGTTACTTATCCAAGTCACTGTGCGTTACTATTTTTGTAATTTTCCTTAGTAAAAATATATATATTTGCTTTCTTCTTGTGTCTTGTGGAGTGAAGTCACGTATGCGACAAGTCACGTTTTCAGCATGAGGACAGGTCACGTGTACGTTTCTTTCCTAATTATGCTTTTAAAGAGGGGTTGAAATGAATCAAATAATCAATGCATGGAATCGTGGACATGGACGATGCTTCATCGATAATCGGCCGGCTCATAATCGATTATTTCTGTTTATAATGTAATGTAGGACTAACAACATTTCTGTTTACATATTCTGGTATGTTTTCGCACATCCAGGAGGTGCCATGTGCTCAGTGCTGTATAGTTTTATGTATCCAAGTTATTTAGTATCAGAGCACTGCAGAATGTTTGGTTTTTGAAGCTTGGAAAGCTCTGAATTAAATATCCTACATGGCTTTAATAGAAACATGAATTTGACGCATCGTGATGCATCGAGATATCGAATCAAATTGAACTGCTGACATGATAATCGGAATCGGATCGGGAGATCAGTGAAGATTCACACCTCTATTTTAAACTTAATAGTTTGACTCTGGAACATTCACGAAAACACCCTAGGTTAGGGCTGCTTGATTATGGAAAAAAATATAATCACGATTATTTCGGTCAATACTGAAATCACGATAATTCGACACGATTACTTGTTAACTTCTGGAAAGATGTTTGCAATTATTGAACTTAAAAAAACAGTGGAAAAAGTTAAATAAATCAACCGTAAAAAAAAAACAACACAAATGTGAAATTTGCCGTAATACTTTTCCTATTTAAACTTTATTTTTTCATTCAGAACACAAGAGAAAAAAAGAGTTTACTTGCAAAAAGTAATGAGCTAAATAATTGTTTTTCTCGATTATTCTGTTTTTGTGATCGTTGGGAGCCAAAAATCATAATCACGATTAAATTTCGATTAATTGCACACAGCCCTACCCTAGGTTGCATTTTGGCGAGAGTTTTTCCTCGCCACTGTCGCAATAGCCACTGCTAATGCTTGCTCTTGAGCACAGGTGTCAAACTCAAGGCCCGCGGGCCAAATCAGGCCCTTTGCAGATTATGATCCGGCCCGCATATCCATTTAGGTTCACCATAGATTTTGGCCCGCCTAGTTATGCGCCAAAAACATGGGAAAGTGTTTTTTTTAACTGCAGTTAAATAGACACTCAAAGCAGAATTTGGCAGATTTGTGGACTTTGAGACTCAGAAATTTCTTCATATTTAGGAAGAAACATTGTTGTAAAAAAAACGATAATTGTTTTTGCTTGATTTGCTAAATTCTATGATGGCTAAGGAACATTTTTGCTGACTTTTGTGGGGCTTTATGTCGACAAATGCAACAAAAAGCATAAAAAAAAATGAAAAAAAGGCGACAATTTAATTAAAAAGGTGACAAACATCTGAGAAAGCCATAAAGAAGTCAGGAAAAAAACATACAAAAATGACTACAGCAATGTCAGAAAAGTGACATGCTGTAATACAGTCAAAGATATTTTACTTTTTCAATGAAACAAAAGCAAGTCAATAAACTCTACATGTCTGGCCCCCCTTAAGGTGATTCCCTTTTTCCACTGTGGCCCTCTGGGAAAATGAGTTTGACACCCCTGCTCTTGAGGGAATTACTGTAATTGTTGGGGCTTTGTAAATTATAGAGTGTGGTCTAGACCTACTCTATCTGTAAAGTGTCTCGAGATAACTCTGTTATGATTTGATACTATAAATAAAATTGAATTGAATTGACGCTGTCCAGCCTCGTGTGCCCGGCCTCGTGTGCCCGGCCCTCTCCATCCCCCCCGGTTGCTGTTGGAAAGGCCAGGAGCCGCATTATTGGGCTGTGAGGTGTCACTTCCTGCCCGGGGCTCGGCCTATCAGCGCCCGGTTAGCCGCTAACGGCTGCTAATTGAAAAGGCTGTAAACTAGCAGGCTGCTGTGTCTGCGGAGGAGCCGCCTCACACAGGGCGGCATTGTCTGACTGACTGCTAAATATAGAGCCGGCACTCCCCCCCTCTCCCCCCTCCCTCCCCCCAGGGGGCCCCCAGGGGCCTCGTAAATTAACACACAGCCAACGCAGGTGAGCTCAGTGACACACATTAACACACACACTCGCTGAAAGAGAGGCAGCACGCTGCAGAAACAGTCACTAAAACAATCATTATGTGTTATGTGGACCTCAGCAGTGTGTTCTACAGATTAATGGGACTGGATGGAACGTGCAGAGAGACCCCACATGTAACCAGACATAACCAGACATAACCACACTTAACCAGACATAACCACACTTAACCAGACATAACCACACTTAACCAGACATAACCACACTTAACCAGACATAACCACACTTAACCAGACATAACCACACTTAACCAGACATAACCAGACATAACCACACTTAACCAGACATAACCACACTTAACCAGACATAACCACACAAAACCACACGTAACCACATATACAGTACAGGCCAAAAGTTTGGACACACCTTCTCATTCAATGCGTTTCTTTATTTTCATGACTATTTACATTGTAGATTCTCACTGAAGGCATCAAAACTATGAATGAACACATATGGAATTATGTTCTTAACAAAAAAGTGTGAAATAACTGAAAACATGTCTTATATTTTAGATTCTTCAAAGTAGCCACCCTTTGCTTTTTTTGATAACTCTGCAAACCCTTGGTGTTCTCTCAATGAGCTTCATGAGGTAGTCACCTGAAATGGTTTTACCTTCACAGGTGTGCTTTGTCAGGGTTCATTAGTGGAATTATTTCCCTTATTAATAAAAAAGCAAAGGGTGGCTACTTTGAAGAATCTAAAATATAAGACATGTTTTCAGTTATTTCACACTTTTTTGTTAAGTACATAATTCCATATGTGTTCATTCATAGTTTTGATGCCTTCAGTGAGAATCTACAATGTAAATAGTCATGAAAATAATTGAATGAAAAGGTGTGTCCAAACTTTTGGTACTGTACTGTAACCACATGTCACCACACATAACCACAAAGAACAGCCTGTTATCATGAAGCAATCATACAAAAAGCTACGTATTTATTACTGTCAGCAACACTGCATTGTGTGAGTGTGAGTTTGTCTATGTGTGTGTGTGCGTGCATGCACGTGTGTGAGAATCAGAATTTCAAATTCAAACTTTTTTTCAACGTTTCGTCCTCTGATGTTGTTTTCACTTTTGTTCTAAATTTTATCACCTTTTCCAGACATGTTTCCGATGTTTTTGTCAATTTTGCGGGTTTCTTTGGGACTTTTTTCTCAGTTTTTTCCCCCCACGTTTTTTAAAAAGCTATTTCCCAAATTTCTGTCATGGACGTGAAAAAACCATCGTGATTCATACATAATCCAACTTTGGGAAAAACATAATTTGAAAAAATGACAAAGACATCGGAAAAAGTGACAAAAACTGGGTGCCTGGGTGAAAAAGTTGACCAAAACGTTGAAAAATAGAGTCCGAATTTTAAATTTTGACCCAGAAAAACTAAAAGTTGCTCAATGTTTGATGAGAAGACAACAACATGGGTTAAAAAAAACCAAGTGTCCCCCACCACTTAGATCCTTTACTCTGCAGGTTTTTACACATTATTCATATTTTTCTGGCATCAACAGAGGTCCGTACATGTGTTTACTTTTACATCAAGTCACATTGGGAGAGGGGAGGGAACTTGTAGTTGTAAAAGATCTTTTTACCTACGTTAAACGTTCTTGAAAACACACACACACTAGTATGTGATTGTGTGCGTGCGTGCGTGCGTGCGTGCGTGCGTGCGTGCATGCGTGTGTGTGCATGCATGCGTGCTTGTGTGTGTGTGCGTGCGCGACCATGCAACTTTTAGATTTTTCTCGGTCAGAGTTTCAAATTCAAACTTTTTTTCAACGTTTTTCAAAATTTTATAACCTTTTCCAGACATATTTTCGAAATGTTGCGCTTTTTTTTTGGGACTTTTTTCGCTGTTGACGCAGAAGTTGCGGGTTCGATTCCGATCTGTGGCACTTTCCTGCATGTCATTCTCTCCCTTCTCTATCTCTCTCCCCTTCCATTTCTAAGCTGTCCTGTCACCATAAAAGGCCTAAAATGCCAGAAACAAATCTTTTAAAACGAAGGGACAAAAACATTGGAGGGAGGAAGCGACAAAAGTGTCCAAAAAAAGACGACCAGAACGTTAATAAAAAAAAGAGTCTGAAAACTAAAAGTTGCTCGATGTTCAACATGTGTTAAAAAAAAACCAAGTGCCCCCACCACTTAGATCCTTTACTCCGCAGGTATTTTACACGTTATTCATATTTTTCTGGCATCTACAGAGGTCCGTACATGTGTTTACTTTTACATCAAGTCACATTGGGAGAGGGGAGGGAACTTGTAGTTGTAAAAAATCTTTTTACCTACGTTACACATTCTTGAAAACACACACACATGCACGCATGCACGCACACACACACACACACACACACACACACACACACACACACACACACACACACACACACACACACTGCTGTCAGGCCTGGGCTGACTGATTTACTTGGCACTTGAGGAATGACATAAACAGAGAGCAGCCGGCCCCCGGGAGGGAAAGCAGCGGCAGTGTTTGCTCTGTGTTTGTTTACAAGGATGGGATTGTAGAGATTGACTGTGGAGAGCACTCCCCCCCTCTCCTCCCCCCTATATCCCTCTCCCCCCTCTCCCCCCCTTTTCCCCTCCCTCGGCACAATAAATCACTTAGCTGTAATTGCCCCGGCGTTACATGCATCATTGGAAAAGTTAAACCATTAAACGAAAAACCTTGTTAAAGCTGCCCAGAGGAGGCCCCTGCTCTCTGTAAAGTGGCCACTGTTTCCACACATGCACACACACACACACACGCACACACACACACACACACGCACGCACACACACACACACACACACACACACGCACACACACACAGTGGGGGCTGATGGGGGTTTCTGTAGGAAGGTAAGAACCACCTGTCTTTGGAGGGTTTATGGAGGACAACCAGGAGACTGTGTGTGTGTGTGTGTGTGTGTGTGTGTGTGTTCTGCAGACACACACACACACACACACACACACACACACAGTGCCCTGTCTGATCCCGAGCGTCACTCACGCTACACCGCGTTGGGCTGTGATTGAAATCACCTTACTAGCCGGTGTTTTGCTTCAATGTCTGGGCAGAAAGTCGTGAGCAGTTTCACAAAAAAGTGACCTAATCAACTGTGTGTATCGTCACTTTATTACAATATCAACTCCTACCCAGGCTATTAAAGCAATAACAGATGCTACCCAATTATGTTCCAGTTAAGTTTTTTAAATCACTACATAGTTTAATAACTAAATTTATATGGAAGGGCAAGCACCCAAGATTTAAAATTGGAGAACCTGCAGTTACCAAGAGACAAAGGGGAGTCAGCACTGACAAATATAATGTATTATCACTGGGCCTCACAAATAAGATATATTACTGAATGGTGAAAGGTCCCATGGCATGATTAATATGAGTTCCCCCAGCCTGCCTATGGCCCCCCAGTGGCTAGAAATGGTGATAGGTGTAAACCGAGCCCTGGGTATCCTGCTCTGCCTTTTGAGAAAATGAAAGCTTAGATGGACCAATCAGGAATCACTAAGGTCTATATAAAAGAGACTTCAGATACAGTATTAGGGGACCACTAAGGTCTATATAAAAGAGACTTCAGATACAGTATTAGAGGACCACTAAGGTCTATATAAAAGAGACTTCAGATACAGTATTAGGGGACCAATAAGGTCTATATAAAAGAGACTTCAGATACAGTATTAGGGGACCACTAAGGTCTATATAAAAGAGACTTCAGATACAGTATTAGGGGACCACTAAGGTCTATATAAAAGAGACTTCAGATACAGTATTAGGGGACCACTAAGGTCTATATAAAAGAGACTTCAGATACAGTATTAGGGGACCAACTAAGGTCTATATAAAAGAGACTTCAGATACAGTATTAGGGGACCACTAAGGTCTATATAAAAGAGACTTCAGATACAGTATTAGGGGGACCACTAAGGTCTATATAAAAGAGACTTCAGATACAGTATTAGGGGGACCACTAAGGTCTATATAAAAGAGACTTCAGATACAGTATTAGGGGACCACTAAGGTCTATATAAAAGAGACTTCAGATACAGTATTAGGGGACCACTAAGGTCTATATAAAAGAGACTTCAGATACAGTATTAGGGGACCACTAAGGTCTATATAAAAGAGACTTCAGATACAGTATTAGGGGACCACTAAGGTCTATATAAAAGAGACTTCAGATACAGTATTAGGGGGACCACTAAGGTCTATATAAAAGAGACTTCAGATACAGTATTAGGGGACCACTAAGGTCTATATAAAAGAGACTTCAGATACAGTATTAGGGGACCACTAAGGTCTATATAAAAGAGACTTCAGATACAGTATTAGGGGACCACTAAGGTCTATATAAAAGAGACTTCAGATACAGTATTAGGGGACCACTAAGGTCTATATAAAAGAGACTTCAGATACAGTATTAGGGGACCACTAAGGTCTATATAAAAGAGACTTCAGATACAGTATTAGGGGACCACTAAGGTCTATATAAAAGAGACTTCAGATACAGTATTAGGGGACCACTAAGGTCTATATAAAAGAGACTTCAGATACAGTATTAGGGGACCACTAAGGTCTATATAAAAGAGACTTCAGATACAGTATTAGGGGACCACTAAGGTCTATATAAAAGAGACTTCAGATACAGTATTAGGGGACCACTAAGGTCTATATAAAAGAGACTTCAGATACAGTATTAGGGGACCACTAAGGTCTATATAAAAGAGACTTCAGATACAGTATTAGGGGACCACTAAGGTCTATATAAAAGAGACTTCAGATACAGCATTAGGGGACCACTAAGGTCTATATAAAAGAGACTTCAGATACAGTATTAGGGGACCACTAAGGTCTATATAAAAGAGACTTCAGATACAGCATTAGGGGACCACTAAGGTCTATATAAAAGAGACTTCAGATACAGTATTAGGGGACCACTAAGGTCTATATAAAGAGACTTCAGATACAGTATTAGGGGACCACTAAGGTCTATATAAAGAGACTTCAGATACAGTATTAGGGGACCACTAAGGTCTATATAAAAGAGACTTCAGATACAGCATTAGGGGACCACTAAGGTCTATATAAAAGAGACTTCAGATACAGTATTAGGGGACCACTAAGGTCTATATAAAAGAGACTTCAGATACAGTATTAGGGGACCACTAAGGTGTATATAAATTGAGCTTGCTTGAAAAGCTTGCGTGCAAACGTCATTCATTTCATTGGATCACTTGCTGGTGACGATGCAGCCTGTGGGCGGGCTTAAGAGTCCACACGTGGGGTAGAAGCCGCTGATTGGCTCCTCGGGCTGCTTATTGGATGAACTGCTAGAATGAAAATCACTCACTACTCACTATAGGCCTGGGTCAAGCCATGTAGATCTACCCCCTAATTTAAAAAAAAAATTCAGCGATAGATTTACTAAACAACAGCCTTGGACCTTGGAACACATTTAGATGCTGATGGAAAAAGGAGCCAAAAACTTGGAAAAAGATGGTAGAAAGAAGGAAGGCAACACTAGGCTGACAAAAGGGACAAAAAATTACAAAAACAGACAAAAACATTGAAGAAAAAAAGACAGTAGTAAAAAGTAAGGAAGAAAGGCAAGAAGAGGTCAGAAACAAACGACAAAACCTTAAAAAAAAGGAGACAAACTTCAAAAACAGCGACAAAAACGAGTAGAAGTAACTACAGCCGTTGTTGAAGTTAAAAAAGTTAAACCATTGGTGACGTCTTGTAAAAAAATATACTTTTAGTTAAATGAACACTGCAGCTAGGCAAAAACACTGAATCAATACCAATGCATCACACCAAACTTAATCAGCATTCAACTGCCTCACCCCAAACCCTAGTTTCTAACGAATGAATTAGGTCACGTCATGTCTGTTAATTAGCATAGAGGCAGAAGCTCCTTGTCCCCGCACAAGGACACCTATTGTTCAAACAGCTTTGAGAGCCATCCCCTTGTTGGGCCAGACTTGATTAGAATAAAAAGGAAATGCGTATGTCTGTAGAGTTGAATAGAATTGGCACTATACCATGACAAACAACCTTTGTCTGTGACCTGGAGTAAGCCTGAATTCAGAGGTGTGTCCTTACCCTGGGACAGTTTTCAATCAAGGTAATGTCACATAATCAAGACAACCCAAACAATGTCAACTTGTCATGATCAAGACAACCCAAACAATGTCAACTTGTCATGATCAAGACAACCCAAACAATGTCAACTTGTCATGACAAAAACCCGAATGGTTCGTAACGACAGAAGTCATGAACGTTTACGACTTGTTTATGACGTTTATGACACGTTCATGACAGTGTCACGTCACGATTATGTTGATACCTTCAAGTGTTACCGAAAATATATCGCCAACACAAACACGGAGTAAAAGGAATTAAAACGTCGGTGCCAAATGTAAAAGGGGGACGTAATTTAACGTTGGCTATCTCATCGCGCAATCTCAAATTATTTTATGAGTGAAATAGATATATTACATACCTGAGGGCCAATTCAGGGAAGTTTTTAAAGGTACGTTCAAATGCTTCTTTTTGGATGTTTTTATATAGGCCTCAGTGGTCCCCTAATACTGTATCTGTAGACCTTAGTGGTCCCTTAATACTGTATCTGTAGACCTTAGTGGTCCCTTAATACTGTATCTGTAGACCTTAGTGGTCCCTTAATACTGTATCTGTAGACCTTAGTGGTCCCTTAATACTGTATCTGTAGACCTTAGTGGTCCCTTAATACTGTATCTGTAGACCTTAGTGGTCCCTTAATACTGTATCTGTAGACCTTAGTGGTCCCTTAATACTGTATCTGAAGTCTCTTTTATATAGACCTTAGTGGTGCCCTAATACTGTATCTGAAGTCTCTTTTATATAGACCTTAGTGGTCCCCTAATACTGTATCTGAAGTCTCTTTTATATAGACCTTAGTGGTCTCCTAATACTGTATCTGAAGTCTCTTTTATATAGACCTTAGTGGTCCCCTAATACTGTATCTGAAGTCTCTTTTATATAGACCTTAGTGGTCCCCTAATACTGTATCTGAAGTCTCTTTTATATAGACCTTAGTGATCCCCTAATACTGTATCTGAAGTCTCTTTTATATAGACCTTAGTGGTCCCCTAATACTGTATCTGAAGTCTCTTTTATATAGACCTTAGTGGTCCCCTAATACTGTATCTGAAGTCTCTTTTATATAGACCTTAGTGGTCCCCTAATACTGTATCTGAAGTCTCTTTTATATAGACCTTAGTGGTCCCCTAATACTGTATCTGAAGTCTCTTTTATATAGACCTTAGTGGTCCTCTAATACTGTATCTGAAGTCTCTTTTATATAGACCTTAGTGGTCCTCTAATACTGTATCTGAAGTCTCTTTTATATAGACCTTAGTGGTCCTCTAATACTGTATCTGGCCTTGACTAACTGCCACTTTGCTCGTTTGAAAGCCATGATGTCTCTCTCTCTCTCTCTCATGGGTGGGCTAAATTCTCTGGGCGGGCAAAGCAGAGAAAGGGGAGGTAACTTTGCTCCTTATGACCTCATAAGGAGAAGATTCCTGATTGGTCCATCTGAGCTTTCATTTTCTCAAAGGCAGAGCAGGATACCCAGGGCTCGGTTTACACCTATCACCATTTCTAGCCACTGGGGGACCATAGGCAGGCTGGGGGAACTCATATTAATGTTAAAAAAACCTCAGAAAGTGAAATTTTCATGCCACGAGACCTTTAAATCAGTTACAATCCCGTAATTGTCTCCGTCTGTCGAGATTGACAAGGCAAAGAAATTGAGCACAGAATCGTGGCGTACGGCTTTATAAATAGAGTCGTTATTGAGTTTGAGTTTAGTTTATTTATGAAAGGGGACAGCGCAAATTAATAAAACACATGATTTCCCATGGGTTAAAAACAAGCCAGAATTAGCCAAAAGGGGCTACTTTATTACTCACAGTGAGGACTCTCCTTGGCGCCGGCCTTCAGCAGCAGCTTGGCGATGGGCGTGTTGTTGGTCATGATGGCGATGTCGAGCGGCGTCAGGCCCTGGCTGTTGGGCGTGTTCAGGTCCAGCTCCTCGGCCGAGAACTGGTAGAGGAGGATCTGCACCGTGTCCAAGTCCTGCTGCTCCACGGCCTCGAAGATACAGTCGCTGCCCTGCATCGTCTGCACCGCAGAACAGCAACAGAGAACACGTCAGGAAGACCAAACTCGCTTCAACAGGTGGAGCTCTTTTCCTGGAAATTAGGGCTGTAATTACATCGCTACATTTTGGTTTTTTTAAAGCGCCCATGTAAATGGAATTGGTGTAGTGGTTTTCTTTTGTATGTTATTTTCCGCCCCCTACTGGTGATTGTAAGTAGCTGCACTAAAGAGGAAGTGAGGTAACTGTCACTACGTTTACATGCAGCCAATAACGCGTTCAAAACCGGAATATTAGCAATAACCCGGTCGCGCACGGCCATGTAAACACCGGCAAAAACCCGAATATGCTCATATTGGCATATAATAAGTGACAGGTACCATAAGATTTTTTCTTCTTCCTGTTCCTTTTTTTTCATTCATGCATGTTATGAATGAATGAATGAATAAACATCATCCGATTTACATATTCTGGTTTTTAAAAACCTGAATATACTACCCGGGTTACCCCTTTTCTAACCCGAAATGTTGGTCATGTAAACGCGTATCGGCATATCCCCATCAAAAGGAACATTGATTTGTGTTCTGCGCATGTTCTATTCGCAAGGAATATCTCGGTCTTTTGAGTAGAGGAACTTCTTGTATGCGCCAGAAAACATACTTATTATAATAATTATATACTATAATAATATATATACAGTACAGGCCAAAAGTTTGGACACACCTTCTCATTCAATGTGTTTCCTTTTTATTTTCATGACTATTTACATTGTAGATTCTCACTGAAGGCATCAAAACTATGAATGAACACATATGGAATTATGTACTTAACAAAAAAGTGTGAAATAACTGAAAACATGTCTTATATTTTAGATTCTTCAAAGTAGTCACCCTTTGCTTTTTTTGATAACTCTGCAAACCCTTGGTGTTCTCTCAATGAGCTTCATGAGGTAGTCACCTGAAATGGTTTTACCTTCACAGGTGTGCTTTGTCAGGGTTCATTAGTGGAATTATTTCCCTTATTAATAAAAATAATAAAAAGGAAACGCATTGAATGAGAAGGTGTGTCCAAACTTTTGGCCTGTACTGTATATGTCCATGCAGAAAACCTGCGCGCAGTATACCGGAAGTAAACAAGAAGTAGAGGTAAACGTGGCGAGACGCAGCACAGCACCACACTTTTGGAGCGAGGAGGAAACCAGTTTCTTTGTTAGCGTAGTGAAAACCATGAAGATAAGTCTTTTGTTGACGGCAGAAAGTACAGAGATAGTGAGATTTATAAGAATGTGACCGAGAAGTTATTACGTCTTAAGGTTGTCCGTACGTCCAGGCGCTAACCGTGCGTCGCCGTTTACATATCGGGATATTGCCAATTGATTACAGATTCCATGTATACAGGAGTAACTCTCTCTGTTCACACATGTAAACAGTGGTCCCCTAATACTGTATCTGAAGTCTCTTTTAGCCACCCTTTGCTTTTTTATTAATAAGGGAAATAATTCCACTAATGAACCCTGACAAAGCACACCTGTGAAGGTGAAACCATTTCAGGTGACTACCTCATGAAGCTCATTGAGAGAACACCAAGGGTTTGCAGAGTTATCAAAAAAAGCAAAGGGTGGCTACTTTGAAGAATCTAAAATATAAGACATGTTTTCAGTTATTTCACACTTTTTTGTTAAGTACATAATTCCATATGTGTTCATTCATAGTTTTGATGCCTTCAGTGAGAATCTACAATGTAAATAGTCATGAAAATAAAAAGGAAACACATTGAATGAGAAGGTGTGTCCAAACTTTTGGCCTGGCTGTATACTATAAAATCAAGCTCTCAAGTTCCACCATAATCTTCCAAAGTGGTCTCATCGCTGCATTGCGCTCACACGCTTTGACTTACCAGAAACTATATAAACAACAATGCTATTGCATTTTATTTTCAGATTCAAAATAGCTCTTCACAAACACTTGCTGCACTTCTCCCGACATACACATTACGAGACGAGTACGCCTCACTAGGGCAGTCTCACAGGCTCTCATTCCAGTGCCTCGACCCCATACAAAAACAACTATGGTTAGAAATCCCTTTTTCACACATACACCAACATTTGGAACGACATTCCCCATCACATCAGAACACTACCATCCATCACATATTTCAAAAAGGCACACAAACTGTTCCTTCTCAACACTCATTGATTGTTCATGTATTGTCCAAGTCCGTACTCTTGTCTTTAGTTGTCTGTGTCTGTCTAGCCCTTGCTAATGTCCTGTAAAAGTGTTGTACAGTAACGTTACTTTGAACTTTTCCTGTATAATAACTGAAATGAAATGAAACTCCACCATCTGCTGAAGAGGAGGCAGCTGCTGACGTCATTCACACCACTGTCTCACTACTCCAGACGCCGCAGCCCTATGTCTTCATGGTTATCATTGGGGATATTAATCATGTTTCACTGGACAAATCACTGCCGCACTTTCAACTAGGGCTGCAACTAATGATTATTTCCGTAGTCGATTATTTTCTCGATTCATCGATGAGTTGTTTGATCTATAAAAATGTCAAAACATGGTGAAAAATGTGGATCAGTGTTTTCCTAAAGCCTAAGATGACGTCCTCAAAAGGTCTTGTTTTGTCCACAACTCAAAGATATTCAGTTTACTGTCACGGAGGAGAGAAGGACATTGAACTGCTGTCAGGGAGTGCAGATGGAAAGTAGCATTAGCTAACTCTGGTACAAAACACCTTTTTGTAAGATTAATGTATTTTGTACATTGTGCCTGACAAATAAACCAATTAAATAAATAAAGAAATTAGAACAATATTCACATTTAAGAAGCTGGAGTCAGAGAAATCTTTATTTTATTTTTTTTTTATAAAAAAATGACTCAAACTGATTAATCGATTATCAAAATAGTTGGCGATTAATGTAATACTTGACAACTAATTGATTCATCGTTGCACCTCTACTTTCAACAACATATTATGTGCCCCGCTAGAGACAATACAACTCCAGACCTCCTGTACGCAAATGCAAAGGATGCATACGGTGCCACTGTCCCTCCCCCCTCTTGGAAAATCAGATCACAACCTTGTCTTGCTCTCTCCTGAGTATGTTCCTCTTGTCATTGTAATCTACAATGTAAATACTCATTAAAATAAAAAGGAAACGCATTGAATGAGAAGGTGTGTCCAAACTTTTGGCCTGGACTGTATATCGTATATCGCTATTCAGCCAAAATGTATCGGGATATGACTTTTGGTACATATCGCCCAGTCCCTATGTAGTTCTACTGGAACATAGGGTCAGTTTCAGCAGATATGACAGACAGGTAGTTTTAGAAGTCTTACCTACTGCACCTTTAACTCCGAATGTCGTTTGCTAGATGTTATGAAAAGATGAATGAGTAGATAGTAGAATAACATGATCATTTACTGTCTGTCTCGCTGGCTGCCACCACGTTCATTTTGAATGTTGGACTCTAGCTCAAAGACATGTGAGCTGCTGTGTTCTGTCCCATGTAGTCTGGTAGGTTTCAGACTGGCCATGCATCACACTCTGACTCCCTCTCTCTCTCTCTCAGACACTCTCCCCCACTCTCTCCCTCTCTCTCTCTCTCAGACACTCTCCCCCACTCTCTCCCCCACCCTCTCCCTCTCTGTCTCAGACACTCTCCCCCATTCTCTCCCCCATGCGTCTGCCTCTTTTCCTTTCATGTCTGCTGCTGTGACCGCTTTGCAAATGTCAGGGCACATAGACACAGAGAGCACACACACACACACACACACACACACACACACACACACACACACACTGTAGCAGTCAACACACACACACACACACTCACTGTAGCAGTCGACACACACACACACACACACACACACACACACACACACACAGTAGCAGCCGTCACACACACACACACTCACTCTTACCACACACACACACACACACACACTGTAGCAGCCGTCACACATACACACTCACTCTTACCACACACACACACACACACACTGTAGCAGTCGACACACACACACACACACACACACACACACACACACACACACAGTAGCAGCCGTCACACACACACACACACACACACACACACACACACACACACACACAGTAGCAGCCGTCACACACACACACACACTCACTCTTACCACACACACACACACACACACTGTAGCAGCCGTCACACACACACACACACACACACACACTGTAACACTCGTGTCACACCCACGCACAAACACACACAGACCAACACTGTAACACTCATGTCACATGCACACAGACAAACAGACACACACACACACACACACACACACAAAGACACAGACACACACACACACACACACACACACACACAGTAACACTTGTCTTACACACACACACACACACATACAAAGACACAAACACACACACACACACACACACACACACACACACACACACACACACACACACACAGACACACAGCATGAATCTGAATGTTTCTCGGCGCAGCAGGATGTACGTGATGATGATGATGATGATGATGATGATGATGATGATGATGATGATGATGATGAGAGGAGGCTGAGAAGTGAAGATGAAGAGTGACGAGTGCTCCAAATGCTCTCCGGGGACACCGTCCACAAAGTGTCCTCGAGATCTCCCCATCCCCATTCCTCTAAGGATATCTTTTCATTATGGGTTCTGGTATCTATCTATCTATCTATCTATCTATCTATCTATCTATCTATCTATCTATCTATCTATCTATCTATCTACAGTATCCATCGATGTTGAAGTGAAGATGGCAGAGCTGCATGTTTCATGGTGTTACCGTGGAGATGCAAACAGCTGGAGGCAGGTGGAATAAAAGACGTGACAGGTGAAGCAGCCGAGGAATTAGGCTCCGAAAACAGAATTAGTCAAACGCCAAACCAGATCTTTATTGATCCATCTGTCTGAGACACACACACACACACACACACACACGTGTCTGTATTACTATCTTTGTGGGGACATATCATTGACATAATGCATTCCCTAGCCCCTTACCCTCACCTTAACCATCACAACTAAATGCCTAACCTTAACCCTTACCCTCACCTTAACCATCACAACTAAATGTCTAACCTTAACCCTTACCCTAACCTTAACCATCACAACTAAATGCCTAACCTTAACCCTTACCCTCACCTTAACCATCACAACTAAATGTCTAACCTTAACCCTTACCCTAACCTTAACCATCACAACTAAATGTCTAACCTTAACCCTTACCCTCACCTTAACCATCACAACTAAATGTCTAACCTTAACCCTTACCCTAACCTTAACCACCACAACTAAATGTCTAACCTTAACCCTTACCCTAACCTTAACCATCACAACTAAATGTCTAACCTTAACCCTTACCCTAACCTTAACCATCACAACTAAATGTCTAACCTTAACCCTTACCCTAACCTTAACCATCACAACTAAATGTCTAACCTTAACCCTTACCCTCACCCTAACCATAACCTAATTCTATCCCTAATCCTAAAACCAAGTCTTAACCCTCAAACAGCCCTTTAACCTTGTGGGGACCAGCATTTTGGTCCCCACAAGGCTGTGCAGACCCCACAATTATACTGTAGTCCCCGGTTTTTGGACCCCACTAATATAGTAAAACAGGTACACGCACGCACGCACGCACGCACGCACGCACGCACGCACGCACGCACACGCACACACACACACACACACACACACACACACACACACACACACACACACACACACACACACAGAGAGCCCGGCAGGGTTCCCCCTCAACCTCTTTTCCACTTTCATCGGAAATCACTCAGGAAAAAAAGACAAGAGCCGAGACACGTGGACGCGCATTCCTTCTATGAGGATTCAGAGAGTTTTGGACCCATTTGTCAAACAAAACTCAATCAATTCAAATGTCAGCCAGCTTGTTTCCCCATTTCCTGACATTTTAAAGCGACGTTGAACGGAGGAATAAAAAAAATAATCCTGACTTGCAGCTGGAGAAGTGTTCCTCTCCCCTCTCTGTGATGGATGTTAACAGCAGGGGATGCACCGATTCGGCTGAATATTGGGCTTTTTGATGCGAGTTGGGTTTCTGCAGAACCTTAGAATTTAGGTTATTGGGCCCGTCCAGTTTAACAACAAGTAGAACTACCTTCCCTACCTTCTCGCTCCTTTGTTCTTTCCTTCCCTCCTTACATGCTTACTTAACCCATTTAGGCCTAAAACGCCTGCTAAAAAAGGCCTTTTTATGCCCAAGTACTTTTCTGTGAACCCCCTCCCAAAACCTAAGGGTTTCCAGAAATATTTGTAAAAAGCCTAATACAATCTTAATTTTTCAGTCTCTATAGCAGATAAAAACATGAAATAAAAGGCATTTGAGAGCTTACTTCTTTGGCTTTCAACTTGACTGACTTTCTTGGCCATAATCTTCAACTTTATTTAAAAAAACTACTCTACTCAAAAATGACGCAGATGCGTATTCAGGTCTTAAAGGTAAACACACACAGATGTGTGATCAGGTTTGAAAAACATACAGTACAGGCCAAAAGTTTGGACACACCTTCTCATTCAATGTTTCTTTATTTTCATGACTATTTACATTGTAGATTCTCACTGAAGGCATCAAAACTATGAATGAACACATATGGAATGATGTACTTAACAAAAAAGTGTGAAATAACTGAAAACGTCTTATATTTTAGATTCTTCAAAGTAGCCACCCTTTGCTTTTTTATTAATAAGGGAAATAATTCCACTAATGAATCCTGACAAAGCACACCTGTGAAGGTAAAACCATTTCAGGTGACTACCTCATGAAGCTCATTGAGAGAACACCAAGGGTTTGCAGAGTTATCAAAAAAAAGCAAAGGGTGGCTACTTTGAAGAATCTAAAATATAAGACATGTTTTCAGTTATTTCACACTTTTTTTGTTAAGTACATAATTCCATATGTGTTCATTCATAGTTTTGATGCCTTCAGTGAGAATCTACAATGTAAATAGTCATGAAAATAAAAAGGAAACGCATTGAATGAGGTGTGTCCAAACTTTTGGTCTGTACTGTACATAAAATCTCAGAGTGTCTTTGACGTATATATCACATATACGTACATGCGTTTGCTGCCAGTTAATATCGCGATGACGATAAAAGAAATCCGATGTATTGTACTCCAGACACATGATCAGACTGTTGTCATGTGAGCGCTTTCTGTGCCTTTTCAACACATAAAGAGAGTGAGAGTGAGCAGCGAGGTTCCTCTCACACATGTAATAACGTGTTAGCGAGTGAGTGAAAGCAGCTTAAAGGTCAGGCCTTCTTGTACACCCCCCAACATTCCTCTCAGCATGGCTCTTAATTCAATGATCGGAGAGCAAGGTGAGCATGAGTGTTTAAATCTATCCGTCTATGTTGATATATATATATTACAGTGTTTCCTCTTTGTTGATTTTGTAGTGGCGGCCTACCATGGCAAAATTTCTGCCACCACGGTATCAGAAATAGGGCTGTACAAGAAATGTAGTCTCGGTGGCCTTTTAAATGATCCTGCTGACATAATGCACATTGCAATTTAACAACAAGTAGAACTATTCAGAGGTTATGCACCTGTGCCCATCTTTGCGGCCATGGGCGTGCTGGTCTTACAGGGAGGTGTGTTCAGGTGCATTCTGGGTGTGCTGGTCTTACAGGGAGGTGTGTTCAGGTGCATTCTGGGGCGTGCTGGTCTTACAGGGAGGTGTGTTCAGGTGCATTCTGGGGCGTGCTGGTCTTACAGGGAGGTGTGTTCAGGTGCATTCTGGGCGTATTGCTATCTTGAGGCAGCGGGAAGTGATGGCACCATTGACCAACATTAGTAAAATGCTTCTAGACTCGTGCATAGCCCACGCACACTATGCTTGTTACACACACAGGGACACACACATGCAGAAGATTACTAATAATAATGTTAGGGTGCAAATCCTCCATCATAACAGCAATGCTCCAAGTTCCAAACGCGCCTGGCTTTTAAAGGGAATGGGAGATGATCTCTGATTGGTTGATTGCATGTTACGCCCAAAACACACCTCTGATTAATGAAGACACTAAGGACAACCCTTTAGGACCATGCAACCGGCGCACAGACCCTTTTTTACCACCATCAAACTAGCAGAAGTGGATTCGTACACGCCCTAAACACACCTGCACCAGGCGCTGCACACCGTGCGCTTAGATCACATGTGTCAAACTCAAGGCCCACGGGCCAAATCTGGCCCCTCGCAGATTACAATCAATTTAGGTTCACAATACATTTTGGCCCACCTAGTTTAATCACTTTTTCTGAAGTTTTTGTCACTTTTGCCGAGATTTTGCCACTTTCTGACGTTTTTGCCACTTTTTTTCCAAAATTTTTGCCACTTTTTCCAACATTTTTGTCACTTATTCCAACGTTTTTCTACTTTTTCTGACGTTTTTGCCACTTTTTACAACATCTTTGTCACTTTTTCCAACGTTTTTGGGCGCTTCTTTTCTATGATGGCTGAGGAACTTTCTCCTGACTTCTTTAGGACTTTATGTCGACCAAACTGTGAGTGAGAAGACTAATATGACACATCCAATAATACAGTCAATTATATTTTACTTTTTCAATTAAATAAAAGCCTTTCAATAAACTAAACATGTCTGGCCCTTGATGTGACTCTTATTTTCCAGTGTGGCCCTCTGGGAAGTTGAGTTTGACACCCCTGGCTTAGATCATTAAAATAGGGCCCTAAGATCCATTTTCGTGATTTCGTATTGTGAAAGGGGCGCACACACCTCGCGTAACAGAAGACTGTTCTGATTCTACGCACCTCTGACCTCTGCCTAAGATAGCTTAAATGGACGCCAGAGTGGTTGGCGAAACAGGTTGGGAGGAGGTTAGTCTAGCGTTGCCAGACCTTCCTCCACAGCGCTGCGGAGGAAGGTCTGGCTAGTCCACACAGCATTCCTGGACAGGAGACAAACGTGTTCTGGTTTATTGGTATTTCTTTAAACCAATCACAATCCCCTGCATAGATCTGAGGAGTGGTTAACCATAGTCCTCATAAATCCACCGGAGGTTAGAACGCCAACACAAAGGAAGAGGAAGGTGGGAGGAAGGAATCTCTGGCCGCACCGGTAGCCTAGAAATGTGGACGCCCCCTAGTGGCAGCAAATGTTATTTGCCAGGGTCAGTCTAGGAACTCTCCGTTGGCTTTGCGAGCTGGAAAAACCAAACTCTAGTCAGGCCAATTACATCGTGTATAGAGTCTGTGGGCGGGGCTTATGGCTGCTGCTGGTGGTGGTGAACAGAGGTCTTCTGGAAGTGCTCGGCCATCAGCTGTGTGCTCGGCCATCAGCTGTGCGCTCGGCCATCAGCTGTGCGCTCGGCCATCAGCTGTGGGCTCGGCCATCAGCTGTGGGCTCGGCCATCAGCTGTGCGCTCGGCCATCAGCTGTGCGCTCGGCCATCAAGTGGTATTTCAGACTGGACGTGCTGCGATGATAGCTCAGTTCACAACCACAAAACACACAGATCACTTTGGTCTAGTCAATGTAACCATTTGGCAACTTCTTAAAAGTAAACTTTCGGCGTCTGGCGCTCGTCACTCACTCAAACAGTAACATTAGCCTGCTACTCTGTGGCCTGTTGTTGTGTTTCTGGTCTAGATAGATCCGGTGTGGGTGTTGTAGTTTTTCTAACGTTACTAGTTGTTGCAACAGCATGTGGAAAAAACTACAAAGTTTGCACAGCCAAAAAGAACGTTAATCTAGCGATGAAAAAGTTGACGTGGTTAAAATGGGTTTGCGTTAACACCATTTAACTGTTTAAACATGTAATATCCTGTTTAAACATGTAATATCCTCTTTAAACATGTTATATCCTCTTTAAACATGTTATATCCTCTTTAAACATGTTCCTCTTTAAACATGTTATATCCTGTTTAAACATGGTATATCCTCTTTAAACATGTTCCTCTTTAAACATGTTATATCCTCTTTAAACATGTTCCTCTTTAAACATGTTATATCCTCTTTAAACATGTCATATCCTCTTCAAACATGTTATATCCTCTTTAAACAGGATATAACATGTTTAAACATGTTATATCCGTTACTCGTTGTTGCAACAGCAAGTGGAAAAAACTACAAAGTTTGCACGGACAAACAGAACGTTAATCTAGCGATGAAAAAGTTGACGTGGTTAAAATGGGTTTGCGTTAACACCATTTACCTGTTTAAACATGTTATATCCTGTTTAAACATGTCATATCCTCTTTAAACATGTTATATCCTCTTTAAACATGTTATATCCTCTTTAAACATGTTATATCCTCTTTAAACATGTTATATTCTCTTTAAACATGTCATATCCTGTTTAAACATGTCATATCCTCTTTAAACATGTTATATCCTGTTTAAACATGTCATATCCTCTTTAAACATGTTATATCCTCTTTAAACATGTTATATTCTCTTTAAACATGTTCCTCTTTAAACATGTTATATCCTCTTTAAACATGTTATATCCTCTTTAAACATGTTATATCCTCTTTAAACATGTCATATCCTCTTTAAACATGTTATATCCTGTTTAAACATGTCATATCCTCTTTAAACATGTTATATCCTCTTTAAACATGTTATATCCTCTTTAAACATGTTATATCCTCTTTAAACATGTTATATTCTCTTTAAACCTGTTCCTCTTTAAACATGTTATATCCTCTTTAAACATGTCATATCCTCTTTAAACATGTTATATCCTCTTTAAACATGTTATATCCTCTTTAAACATGTTATATCCTCTTTAAACATGTCATATCCTCTTTAAACATGTTATATCCTGTTTAAACATGTTATATCCTCTTTAAACATGTTATATCCTCTTTGAACATGTTATATCCTCTTTAAACATGTTATATCCTCTTTAAACATGTTATATCCTCTTTAAACATGTTATATCCTCTTTGAACATGTTATATCCTCTTTAAACATGTTATATCCTCTTTAAACATGTTATATCCTCTTTAAACATGTCATATCCTCTTTAAACATGTTATATCCTCTTTAAACATGTTATATCCTCTTTAAACATGTCATATCCTCTTTAAACATGTTATATCCTCTTTAAACATGTCATATCCTCTTTAAACATGTCATATCCTGTTTAAACATGTCATATCCTCTTTAAACATGTTATATCCTCTTTAAACATGTTATATCCTCTTTAAACATGTCATATCCTCTTTAAACATGTTATATCCTGTTTAAACATGTTATATCCTCTTTAAACATGTTATATCCTCTTTAAACATGTTATATCCTCTTTAAACATGTTATATCCTCTTTAAACATGTTATATCCTCTTTAAACATGTTATATCCTCTTTAAACATGTTATATCCTCTTTAAACATGTTATATCCTCTTTAAACATGTTATATCCTCTTTAAACATGTCATATCCTCTTTAAACATGTTATATCCTCTTTAAACATGTTATATCCTCTTTAAACATGTTATATCCTCTTTGAACATGTTATATCCTCTTTAAACATGTCATATCCTCTTTAAACATGTTATATCCTCTTTAAACATGTTATATCCTCTTTGAACATGTTATATCCTCTTTAAACATGTTATATCCTCTTTAAACATGTTATATCCTCTTTAAACATGTCATATCCTCTTTAAACATGTTATATCCTCTTTAAACATGTTATATCCTCTTTAAACATGTCATATCCTCTTTAAACATGTTATATCCTCTTTGAACATGTCATATCCTCTTTAAACATGTCATATCCTGTTTAAACATGTCATATCCTCTTTAAACATGTTATATCCTCTTTAAACATGTTATATCCTCTTTAAACATGTTATATCCTCTTTAAACATGTTATATTCTCTTTAAACATGTTCCTCTTTAAACATGTTATATCCTCTTTAAACATGTCATATCCTCTTTAAACATGTTATATCCTCTTTAAACATGTTATATCCTCTTTAAACATGTCATATCCTCTTTAAACATGTTATATCCTCTTTAAACATGTTATATCCTCTTTAAACATGTCATATCCTCTTTAAACATGTTATATCCTGTTTAAACATGTTATATCCTCTTTAAACATGTTATATCCTCTTTGAACATGTCATATCCTCTTTAAACATGTTATATCCTGTTTAAACATGGCATATCCTCTTTAAACATGTTATATCCTCTACAACGTGTGTGTGTTTAACTGACAGCACTAAGATAAATACAGCAGACAGCTAGAAGGCGTTTTTTGCCGCTGAACTGCATGCACCTCCCTGGTACCGTGTGTCTAAATAAAGCTGCCTCGACTCGAAAGCCCTCCGAGTCTGTTGTCTGTGAAGTCTCGCCTCTCTCCAGAACCCGATACCACTCACCGAGGCTTTGCGCAGGCGGTCCGTCTTGCCGAAGAAGTAGGCATCCTCGAAGGACGAGGTGCTCCCCCGCAGCTTCTCCGACAGGTTCCTGTAGAGGCGCTTGGCTGCGTTCGGGGAGGCCGGCCCACCGGGGCACTTCCTGCTCTGAGACAACTGCAGGTTCTGCATCTGCTGAGTCATGACTCCCTGGAGGCGTCTGCAAAGGGAAAGATGTGGAGAGAGACACAGTCAGCTGTCTGAAGGAGGGAGCTGCTAGTGAAAGATGGAGAGAGAGAGACACAGTCAGCTGTCTGAAGGAGGGAGCTGCTAGTGAAAGATGGAGAGAGAGAGAGAGAGACAGTCAGCTGTCTGAAGGAGGGAGCTGCTAGTCAAAGATAAGAGAGGAGAGAAGATAAAACTTTTATTGTCTGTTCACACAGAGAAGAGTTTCTTGCCTCGTCGGCTCCAACAATCAACAGACGTTGCAAACGGTGCTTTAAAGCGCCCATATTATGCTCATTCTCGGGTTCGTAATTGTATTTTGAGCAGTGTTGGGAAAGTTCACTTTCTACGTCACGTGTCAAACTCAAGGCCCACGGGCCAAATCTGGCCCCTTGCAGATTATGATGCGGCCCTCATATTAATTTAAGGTCACAATACATTTTGGCCCACCTAGATTTTGTCACTTTTTCCGATGTTTTTGTCACTTTTTCTGACGTTTTTGTCACTTTTTCTGAAGTTTTTTGCCACTTTTTCCGACGTTTTTGTCGCTTTTCTCGACGTTTTTGTCACTTTTTCCAACTTTTTTGTCACTTTTTCCGACCTTTTTGTCACTTTTTCCGACGTTTTTGGGCGCTTCTTTTCTATGATGGCTGAGGAACTTTCTCCTGACTTCTTTAGGACTTAATGTCGACCAAACTTTTAGTAAGAAGACTATATGACACATCCAATAATAGAGTCAATTATATTTTACTTTTTCGATTAAGTAAAAGCCTATCAATAAACTAAACATGTCTGGCCCTTGATGTGATTCTTTCCATTGTGGCCCTCTGGGAAGTTGAGTTTGACACCCCTGTGCACATGTGTCAAACTCAAGGCCCGCGGGCCAAATCTGGCCCCTTGCAGATTATGATCCGGCCCTCATATCAATTTAGGGTCAAAATACATTTTGGCCCACCTAGCTTTTGCCACTTTTTCCGACATTTTTGCCACTTTTTCCAACATTTTTGCAGCTTTTTCCAACGTTTTTGTCACTTTTTCTGAAGTTTTTGCCACTTTTTCCGACATTTTTGTCACTTTTTCTGAAGTTTTTGTCACTTTTCCCCGACATTTTTGTCATGTTTTCAATTTTTTCCGACGTTTTTGTCACTTTTTTCGACGTTTTTTTCACTTTTTCAAAAATTTTTGCCAATTTTTCCTACATTTTTGCCACTTTTTCCGACATTTTTGTCACTTTTTCCGACGTTTTTGTCACTTTTTCTGAAGTTTTTCTCACTTTTTCCGACATTTTTGTCATGTTTTCCAACGTTTTTGGGCGCTTCTTTTCTATGATGGCCGAGGAACTTTCTCCTGACTTCTTTAGGACTTTATGTCGACCAAACTGTAATCAAGAAGACTATATGACACATGCAGTAATACAGTCAATTATATTTTACTTTTTCGATTAAGTAAAAGCCTTTCAATAAACTAAACATGTCTGGCCCTTGATGTGACTCTTATTTTCCAGTGTGGCCCTCTGGGAAGTTGAGTTTGACACCCCTGTTCTACATGAACTGGTTCAAATTTCAGTTCACAAATTTTAAAATGAACTGAGTTCAGTTCATACTTCAACATGTTGAACTAAGTTCACAGTTCCAAAAATTAACTTAGTTCATTAGTTCTTTTTTTCCATATGTTGCTGCGAGTAGGGCTGGGCGATATGTACCAAAAGTCATATCCTGATATATTTTGGCTGAATATCGATATACGATATATATCCCGATATTTTTTTCCGCAAAGTGAGAGCAAATGTTCAGTCAAAGTCAAATATGACATGTCACAAGTAGTTTCATAAAAAACGTCTATTTCAGTGAACAGTTGCAAAATCAAATGAATAAATAATAAACAGTTTATATATATATATATATATATATCTATACAAAATATCTTCACACTAAGATTTTTGATAAATAATCATCAGTAATGTGGATATAATGACTAAGTGGGTAAAGGCGAATAATAGAACAGTTACAACAGTAAAAAAAGTACATCACTTTACTGTCATGTAGCCTTTAAAACCAGGAAAAGACACTTATGTTATATCCCGATATTACGATATCCAAAATCTAAGATATCTAGTCTCATCTCACGATATCGATATAATGTCGATATATCGCCCAGCCCTAGCTGAGAAGGTGTGTCCAAACTTTTGGCCTGTACTGTATGCGTCAGATCTGTTCTTCATATCCAATCAGTTCAACGTGCCGTTTCAGGTCTGCTGTGGATGGGACTGAAGTGCAGATTTTCTTTTTGAAAGTTTTGCCCAGAAATGTCAGATTTTTTCCATCCTCAGCGACCTCGTCATAAAACTGGTTTAAATGATCATAAGAAGCCTCCACGCTGCTTTCTGATTTGATGACCCAAGCGGTGCAGTGCGACACTGGTGGCTGGTGTTGCCAGATTGGGTGTTTTCTCCGCTACATATGAAGGCCTGTTTACGGTGTGTTTTAGCCCTGGCTTTGGCTTGGAAGGCTCTATAGAAATCTGGCACCCTATTGGACGAAGTTAAACTGAGAGAGCGTGGCGTTCACAGACACCAGAATGAAGGAGTTCACAGTAATGTTCATCAGGCAGTAATACGGTACATTCAGTTCACGTTCGCCCAAAATATGAACGAGTCCATGAACTCTTGTTCAATGAACGCGTTCAGGTACAACACTGATTTTGAGTTTGTACCAGAATAGGTTTACATGGTTTAATTATCAAAAAAAACACCATATTTTGGTTGTACTGCACATTGCTGCAGCTCCTCTTTTCACCCTGTGTTCAGGTCTCTGTTTTAGCTACAGAGTGAGACCTCCGAACTTCTGTAACATCTTTGTTGGCAGTCGCACATGCTCAGTAGCTAGGTAAGACTACATGCTCAGTAGCTAGGTAAGGACTACATGCTCAGTAGCTAGGTAAGACTACATGCTCAGTAGCTAGGTAAGGACTACATGCTCAGTAGCTAGGTAAGACTACATGCTCAGTAGCTAGGTAAGACTACATGCTCAGTAGCTAGGTAAGACTACATGCTCAGTAGCTAGGTAAGGACTACATGCTCAGTAGCTAGGTAAGGACTACATGCTCAGTAGCTAGGTAAGACTACATGCTCAGTAGCTAGGTAAGGACTACATGCTCAGTAGCTAGGTAAGGACTACATGCTCAGTAGCTAGGTAAGGACTACATGCTCAGTAGCTAGGTAAGACTACATGCTCAGTAGCTAGGTAAGGACTACATGCTCAGTAGCTAGGTAAGACTACATGCTCAGTAGCTAGGTAAGACTACATGCTCAGTAGCTAGGTAAGGACTACATGCTCAGTAGCTAGGTAAGACTACATGCTCAGTAGCTAGGTAAGGACTACATGCTCAGTAGCTAGGTAAGGAC